>QLTV01003113.1:623013-639708 GCA_003457575.1 Thermophis baileyi | reverse complement strand
GTGAAAGCATTCCATTCAAAGCAACGTCTGAATACCCTTAGGCAAAGCAGGTAGAGTTAAAGCAGTAGAGACCCCTCCCATTAGCCAGAATGCAGATTCTAGCCAATACACAAGTGTGAAAATGTTTTCTTTATCAACTGCTCTGGGAACCGGATAAACATACATTTCTCTGACCATCTTCTGTTATCCATTGAAGTGAAACATCCCACATTGCCCCTCATAAACCTTCTCCAAAAGTGAAGAGATCTCAGGATGTTTGGCGCCCAGGTATGGATTGTAAATTGTCAATTGACACAGGCAATGCTAATAAATCAAACCCAAGGCCCCCCCCTTCTCTCAACTGAATGGCACGATCACTCTTTGGGATCTGACATCTACCTTCATGTATTAATAGTTCAAGTTCACCCAGTTTGTTCCCCAAACTTTGTGCATTTGTACACTTGAGATCTTTATGTCTGACTCTGGGTATGCTTCCTATGTCTCCTATTTCGTATATAAGTTTGTCTTCCTTCTCATCCCTCCTTACCTCATTATTTGACTTGTTTTCCAGGTTTTTTTTGCTTGGAATTAGGTCCAAGAGATGCTAAAGATTGGTCACCTTCCCCCCTCAATTTTAGTTTAAAGCCCTCCTGATAGGTTGAGCCAGTCTTTTTCCAAAAACATTCTTCCCAGTCTTTGTGAGGTGCAGCCCATCGCTTTCCAAAAGCCCATCATGGAGGTAGTGCAGACCATGGTTCAGGAATCCGAAAATTTTTTGGTGATACCAACTCTTTAACCAGTGGTTCACTTCTAGAATCCTTTGTTCTCTTACCAGATGTTGATCTTTCGTTGGCAGTACAGGTACAGATGAAAAAGCTACTTGTGCATCTAACTCCTTAACTTTCTTGCCTAGCTGCTCATAATCACTCAATATTATTTTCAAGTCCTTTTTTGTGTCATTCATCCCTACATGTAGTAGTAGAAAAGGGTAACAATCTGTGGGTTTTATTATTTTGGTTAGGTTCTCAGCCACATCTTTGATTTTTGTTCCAGGGAGACAACATACTGTACCTCTCTGAATTGACTGTCTGGTCTACAGATGGCTGGTTCAATTCTTGAGAATTGAATCTCCTATCACCAACATTCACCTTTTTTTGTCTAGGGAGGTTTGGGGTATTTTTCTATCACAGAAGCATTTTATGGTGCTACTCTTTTAAGGAACTTTGATGATGCTTCTTTTCTAGATGTCTGCATGTTTTCTTCCAGGGAGAGTCCATCAAATTGATTGCTTAGCACCTGTGGTGCTGCATCAGAGTGGGTTGGGTTGGACAGGGGTTTTGTACTAGGTTTGTGTTTTTTTCTAAGAGTGACATGTTTCCATCTGTCGTCTTCTTCTAAGGGATCAATTCTTTCACAAGTTGTTTGATCATTATTATGTTCAATTTGGGCATATTCTTTTTGCAAGGTTTGGGGTTTTCTCATTTTGTAGGTTGACTTTCAGAGTGGTTAGAGTTTCCTCTAGACACTATTTTTTCTTCTAGTAACTTGATTAGTTTACATTTGGTACATATATAGTTTGGGTCTTCTGTGGGCAGAAATGTATACATGGAACATGTTTTGCAGATCACAATAGCAATAGCACTTAGACTTATATACCGCTTTACAGTGCTTTACAGCCCTCTCTAAGTGGTTTACAGAGTCAGCATATTGCCCCCAACAATTTGGGTCCTCATTTTACCCACCTTGGAAGGATGGAAGGCTGAGTCAACCTTGATCCTGGTGAGATTTGAACTGCCAAATTGCAGGCAGCCAGCAGTCAGCAGAAGTAGACTGCAGTACAATAGTATCAGTTTCTTTTTCCATGATTGGATTAAAAAAATTGAAAATGAAAATGCAGAAGGCTTTACCCCAGATTTTTAAAACGGAAAAATGTCCAATTTAGAAATTTAATATTCTAACAAATAATTTAAAATTTAGGAGAGCTAAAATGTAAATGTTAAGTCTAGATAAAAATGTAAAGTTCTAGCAGTTCAAAAATGTCTAGTTTGAGGATTTAAAGTTCTAGCAGTTCAAAAATGTCTAGTTTAAAATTTTAAAGTTCTAGCAGTTCATTGAAATTGTCTAGTTTTAAAATTTTCAGTGTTGAGTGGACTTAAGTGCAAGGTTTATCCTATAATGGAATGTTTTATAATTATCTCTTTCTGCCCTGCCTTCTTATGACCCTTTCCTTCCCTGCCTTCTTGTGGGCTTTATTTAACCCTTTCTTCTCTACCTTTATGTGTTCTGTACTTGCTATTGTCTACTTGGCTTTGATTTTTTTGCCTTGTATTCTGTGTTGTCTTTTTAATCCTCTCTTCCTACTTGCTTTTCTCCTGCCACTACCGGATATTCAACTGTCCCTGCTTTTCTCAGGCATTGCTTCCCTCTCACTCGTCTGTTAGTGTGCCACGCTGTTCTGTTGCCATTTGCAGTCACCGGTTCACTGGTCTGCTTGCTGCAATGCTCCTGCACAACCAACAGCCTCCGATTCCACCGTCATTCTACTGTCACTTTCTATGCTGCTCTCTGCATTGCTCTCAGGCTCTGGTTCACTGTCCTGCCCCTTGCTGCTGTCTCTCCTATCTGCTGCGCTACCACTGCTTTTTGCTGCGCAGCCACAAGGCTCCCATTTGCTGGTCCATCGCACCGGTGTGCTGCTTCCCCTAGGAGTAAGCTCGCCTGTCCTCTCCTCTCTGCAGCCAGCTCTCCTCCTCCTCCATCCTCTGCTCTCTCACCGGCTGTCCATTCTGTTCTCTGCTGGTCGTTGTGCTGCCCTCAGTCGGTTTGCCTCTCTGCCCCATGGATGACTTTCTTCCCTGTTCCACAGCTGGCCCCACTGGCTCACCTCCTTGTTCTCCAATGGTTCATTTTGCCTCTCTGCTCACCTCACTTCACTTCAATGGGCCTTCACTTCAATGGGCCTCTTGTCTCTTGGGTAGGCCTCTTGGGTGCAGCTGGGCCTCTCTCAGCAGGCCAAGTTTGCCGTGGGCCACTGCCCTTGGTGGCGTTTTCCTCCTATTTCTTCAATCTTTCCTCTCCTTTTCCTTTCTCCAATCTTTTTTTTATTTTTCTATGACTTATCTTTTCCTCTCCACCTCTCCTCCTACCATTTTATTGAGATAAAATTGTAGGAGGAGAGGTGGAGAGGAAAAGATAAGTCATAGAAAATAGCAACTTTTCTCCCCGTGATGTAACAATGCTTCCTCCATTGCCGCCATCTTGAATACAGTGTGTGTGTGTGTGTGTGTGTGTGTGTGTGTGTGTATCTGTTGACAGGAGACCTGACATTTCCATGGGCTATTGCTAAAACAATTCCTGTGTTAAATAACTACATTCAAAGAACAATGCTGGCATGATCATAATTTGGGTGAAATACGATTTGTTTGTATTATTTGTATTGTTTGTTGTATATTAGATATCTTATTATAAAAAAATTAATTGAGTAATGAAATTGTTAAAGCCTTACTCTGTCAGTGTATAAAAAATATTCTAGGAAATAAATTTTGATTCAAAAGTTGGCAAAGGAAATTCACCAGGTAATTTCACCAAATTATTAAAAGGAACTCTGCAGGAAGGGCAGCCAGCCAGTAAACACTCAGCTCCATTCAGTTGCCCCAACTCCACCCCGATGTAAGGGATTATGGGGTCATTAAAATACACACACAAAAAATTAAAAGGCAACTTTCATATTAGTTTTCCTTTTTGAAAAAAGAATAAGGTTTGATGTCTATGGAGATTCTCAGTCATCCAGGTCATGGTTGTCCCAAAGATGCTTTTTCAAGAGGCAACTGGACTTTCGGGTTTTTTCTTTGAAGATTTTTTGCTTCTCATCCAAGAAGCTTCAGCTCTGACTGGATGGTGAAGAATGGTTTGATATTCATACTGTCAGCCCTGTATCTATCTTTGGACAGACTTTACAGGGCTGCCACAGCGGGGGATGGGTGAGCTGTGGGAACGGGAGAGTAGCGAAGGGAGTATAGTCATAACAACATTCTTTCACATGAGGTCAAGGATGGACTGTTGGCACCTGGAGGGGAGTTGCAGCAGCTGAGACAGGAGATTGATTGGGCCATGTGATGTGAATGTCACTGGACAGGGCAGGGTGTGAGTTTTAGTGTGGGTGGAGAAAAATGCAGGATTTCAGATTCGGGTTTTCCCCAGATGTGCCAATATGACTTCTCTAATAAAATCTTACTTTGATGGACTTTGTCTCGGAGTTCTGAATTACACTGAGGAGTTAGTTGGAACACTGACATTAACCCGAATCTGACATTTAAAAGAAGAAAATTCCAGCAGCTTCCTGCAAAGCGGTGCTGCTGTCCAGGGTCCTGAGCCCTGGCCGCACACCGATCTATCGGGGAGTGCAAAGACTCAGGAAAGACGGAGCAAAATACAGCGACCCCAGAGGGAGCCACCGGGTCCATTTCAGAGGATGTTTGTGGGGCCATCTGCTATCCTTCAACGGCACCCTGGGCAGCTGCGGTTGCCGTAGCTGAAGCAGTGGAGGCCAAGCTCTGGAGGGGCACCCGGCCCAAGGAGCCAGCGCTGTGGCAGTCTTAACAAACTGGCCCGGTCCTGACGGGCAAGGAAACTGGATCAGCAGCCCCACTAGGATTGGAAGCTGCAGCGATGACCCAAGTGCCTCCAGGGATGTTAAGCCAGCCTGAGCATGCAACAGCCTTCAAGTGGAGGATGAATGAAGCCCCTGGAGCTCAGTGAGTCCAGGGAATGGGGACTCCAACCATCTTCATGAAGCCAGTCGCTTGCTGGACTACCCTAGAGATTCGGCCAGCTGAGTGTGGGGGCCACCACCCAAGTTCTGCCCCCCTCAATCCAGCCCAGTTGGAGCCTAGCCCAGCCTATGTTCCACTTCCCAGGGCAAGGGAGCATGGCGATTCAAAGTGGGACCTTGGCTTCGTTCCACTCAGCACTGAGTGGACCAAGATTTAGCCTTCCCCCTCAAATCTGATCCATCAGCACGACAGCCCAGCAGAGTGCAGCAACCCTGGACTCCTGGGGCACTCAAGGCCAGGCACCTGGGAAGGAACGATCGGGTTACCGAGGCCCACCCGTCCTCTTTCGCCAGCACCCCCGGACTGCCGCCAGTCGATCAAATCCCTCCGGGATGGGCTTTCTATCCAGGCCAGGGGTGGATTCAATGCCAGTGGATGCCGGCTACAGCCCCACCACCAGTTCCACTGGCCGCAGCAGCACTGCCCGCAGCTGCCCCACCACAGTTCATGGCAACCTTCAACGGCACCCCGGGGAAGCTAGCTTACTTTCTAAACTGCATCCGGGCCCACATCGACCGCTATGGCGTTCAATACCGGTCAGACCAGGAGATGATCTCAGCCATTGTGGACAATATGAGAGAGGGGGAAGCGGCAGATTGGATTGCCCAACTCCACGATGAAGGAGCACCTGAGTTAGAGGATACAGATGAGTTCGTGCAGTCACTAAGGGCCCAGTTTGAGGACACAGCCAACTGAAAGGAAGCTGAAGCGGAAATCAAGGAGCTGAAGCAGCACGGCCAGCCCCCCAAGGAGTTTGTGTGGGAGTTTAGAAGGGTAGCCGGCAAACTACGGGACTGGCCTGAATGACTCTTTGTCCACTATTTCAAAGAGGCCCTGGATCAGGACCTTAGGCAAGCATGTGCCTTCAGGGGAGTACCAAACCAGATCCAAGATTGGTATCGGATAGCGGTGACTATGGACTTAGAGATTCACCCCCACCAAAGATCCATGCCGGAAAAGGCCTCCAAATGACCATTGGGACATCGAGTTGCCACTAAGCTGGCAGTGGAGTTGAGACTGGCAGCCACACCCATTATAAAGTGCTTCAGATGCAGCCAACAGGGTCACCGAGTCTTGGAATGCCTCACGCCAGCTCCAGTCCCTCAGGTGCGAACGCCAGCAGTGGCAAAATCGAGGAGAACTCAAGGGAAATGGAAATTTGTTTGGCAAGCCGTGGAGGTCCCCCCTCTGCTGTTACAGGAGGGGGGAACTTTGGCTCCGGAGGCCACTGACACCAGCGGAAGTGGCAAGGAGGACCCGATGGTAAGTGAAGCCATCTGTCCCTTCACCATAAAGTCCTGCATAGTAGTACCCAGGACAGGCACCCATGGGGACCTAGAGGCCAAAATAGACACGTTGCACAAGGTGCTTGATCAGTTCCCAGACCATACAGGATCTAGGGATAAAGATGAGAACTTTAGGCTACCACATCCGGTTTGAACAGGTGGATGGGTTGCTAGTGGGTGGGGCACCCGCAACATTAGTCACCAAACCTGTAAGACTGGAAATGGGGTGTCAACTGGGAAATCATACGATTTGTAGTTGCCCCCAAAATGACTGAGTCACTCATCCTTGGTCTGGCCTGGCTAGACAAGTGGGCCCCGATGATCACATGGGAAGATGGCTATCGGAAGCTAAATGTGGGCATCAGACTGCTGCCCCCTCCTGCAAACCGAGAACTGGCCCTCTTTAGCACCACATGACCTCAGCCAAAGGGAAAGAGTGGCTTCCACCACGGAGGCTCTGCCCGGCTGCCCGAGAATACCCAAAGAGTACAGAGACTTAGCAGAAGCCTTCAGCGAAGATGAGTGCAATGTGCTCCCCCCACATTGACCCACTGACTGCGCAATAGAATTTGTGCCAGGAGCAAAGCTGCCTAAGCCAAAAATGTATTCAATGACCCCTAAGGAGATGGGCGAATTGAAGAAATACATTGACGCAAACTTAGCAAGAGGATTTATCCAGCCCGTCAAATCTAAGGTCGCAGCCCCCATACTGTTTAAAGAGAAAAAAGATGGGGATGGGCTTTGCGTTGATTTCCATGGAATAAATGCTGTGTGCATGGAAAACACCTACTCCCTCCCCCTCATGAAGGACATGCTCAACCACCTGGCAAGGGGAAAGGTGTTTACCAAGCTAGACCTCCGAGAAGCCTACTACCACATGCAGATCAAGGATGATGATGAATGGAAAACAGCATTCAATTGCCCACTAGGCAGCTTCCACTTTAAAGTCATGCTGTTTGGGTTACAGGGAGCCCCTGCAGTGTTCATGCAATTCATTAACGAGGTGCTGCATGAGCACCTATACAAAGGAGTTTTAGTATATTTGGGCGATATTCTTATCTTTAGCGAAACGATGGAGGAACACGTCAAACTAGTATGACAAGTGTTGAAAAAACTCCTAGCCGCTAAGTTCTACGCTAAGCTGTCAAAATGTGAGTTCCACAATACCTCTCTAGATTCCCTGGGCTACTGAATGTCAAACAAGGGGGGTTGAAATGGACCCAGGAAAAGTTAAGGCAGTACTGGATTGGCAACCCCCTCGTACCAGCAAGCAAATTCAAAGCTTCCTAAGCTTTGCAAATTTTTACCGGCAGTTCATTCCCGCATTCGCTAAGATAGCTCTGCCGCTTGCGGAGCTATTAAAGATGAAGAGAACTGGCCCAAAGCCCCAGCCCAACCAACCCTTAAACTGGACCCTTGACTGTCAACGGGCATTTGAAAAGTTAAAGGGACTATTTTGCAAGGAACCAATCCTACGACACCCTGACCCCGAATGGCCGTTTGTGGTGCGGGCCGATGCCAGTGATGTCGCAGTCGCCACAGTGCTTCTATAAGAAAATCCTCAGGGTCAACTGCAGCCTTGCGTCTACGTGTCCAAAAAACTCACAGACACAGAATGGTGATGGGCCATATGGGAGAAGGAGGCCTATGTGGTCAGATGGGCTCTCCTCACTTGGTGACACTTTTAAGAAGGCAGCAGCATGCCCTTTTAGAAAACCCTTCACTTATCAAGGAGGCAATTTTGGTGGCCAAGAATGAAAGCAGACGTGGAGGACTATGTAAAAAGCTGCTCCACTTATGCAGCCATGAAAACGAGACCAGGAAAACCCCCTGGTCTACTCCAACTGGTAGCCGACCCCAGCCGACCATGGGAGGAGATTGCCATGGATTTTATAGTTGAACTTCAAGAGAGCAGAGGAAACACTGTCATTTGGACAGTGATAGATCTATTCTCTAAGCAAGCTCATTTCATCACTTGCTCCAGATTACTCTCAGTTAAAAAACTGGCAAGAATGTTCATCAAGCAAATCTATAAACTGCATGGAGTGCCTCATCGGGTCATTTCTGACCGGGGAGTCCAATTTACAGCAACGTTCTGGAGGGAGTTTCTACGATCCATTGGATCCTCTCAAGGACTGAGCTCGGCTTTTCATCCGAGCATGAATGGAGCCGTGGAATGAGTGAACGCCATGGTGGAGCGTTACCTGAAATGCTATGTGGACTATCAACAAGACTATTGGGCGGACTTGCTACTGTTCGTGGAAGTAGGGTACAACAACGCGGTCCACAGCAGCACAGGACTAACCCCTTTCCAAATCACTAGCGGAATGGACTTCGTGGCCATGCCTGAGTTACCCAGAGAGCCTCCATCCTCAATGACCCTAACCAAATGGATGCACTCATTAAAACAGGGGTGGGGAAATACCAAGTGAGCCCTCACCCAAGCCACAGAGAAATACAAACATCAGGTAGACAAACACCGATCTCTTCAAGCCCCCTTTAAAGTGGGAGACCGGGTCTATCTGTCCACTAAGTACCTTAGGCTAGGATTACCTACCAAGCAACTAGGTCCAAAATTCCTAGGACTGTTCCCCATAGTGAAAGTAATAAACCCTGTAACTGTATAGCTTAATCTTCCCCGCTTGTTAGGGAAGGTGCATCTGGTGTTTCATAGCAGCTTATTGAAACTAGCAGTTAGCTCACAGATAAGACCAAGAGATCAACCAGCTCCCAGGGCAATTGTAGTACAAGGGGAAACCCATTATGAAGTAAAGAAAACATTGGACTCTAGATTGCACAGAGGTCGTTTACAATATTTAATCCATTGGAAGGGGTACCCTTTGTCTGAGGCCACTTGGGTGAAAAGCTGGGATGTGAAAGCAGATAGATTGGTGAAGCAGTTTCACGAAAAATTCCCTGATAAGCCAAAGGGGCCCCCTGGGTGGCTTATGTGGTTAGAGGTGGTTAGAGAGCGTTTAGACCCTTGTCCCTAACCCCCTGTCACTTGTCTCATTTCAGGACATTCTCATTGCTTGAGGGGAGGCAGCCTGTCAGCCCTGGATCCATCTTTGGACAGACTTTATAGGGCTGCCACAGCAGGAGATGGGCGAGCTGTGGGAACAGGAGAGTAGCGAAGGGAGTATAGTCATAACAATATTCTTTCACATGAGATCAAGGACGGGCTGCTGGTACCTGGAGGGGAGTGACCGAAGTTTGGTGGCAGCTGAGACAGGAGATTGATTGGACCATGTGATGTGAATGTCACTGGACAGGGCAGGGTGTGAGTTTTAGTGTGGGTGGGGGAAAACACGGGATTTCAGATTCGGGTTTTCCCCAGATGTGACAATATGACTTCTCTAATAAAATCTTACTTTGATGGATTTTGTCTCGGAGTTCTGAATTACACTGAGGAGTTAGTTGGAACCAGGGGTGAAATTCGACCACCTCTGCTTGGCTCGGGTGAGATGGTAGGGACGATTTCAATTGGGTTGCCGGGAAGGCACCTGTCAACTTGCAAAGATTTCAAGTTGCCATGAAATGGAGGGGGGGAGAGCTGAAGGAGTGGCTGACTGCTCTAACTGAAACTACATTCCACAAATATTTCTTTCACTGATTGTGTCCTAGGCTACCGGAGTCTGAAGGAGGGGCGTGGGGTTTACAACCCAACATGATTCATTGGAGAATGTGATTTATGACATGTCCAATGAGAAGGGGGGAAACAGGGTCATGAAGGCGTGCAGCCTGGGTGGACTCAGTTCTGACTGCATCAGAGTATTGCCAGAATGGCGCTCCTAATAAAGCTATATATTTCTTTTGGACTTTGGCTCATGGCTCATGAATTAATTACGGCATCTCTCAGAAACTTCACAGACAGTCAGAACTTATAAATCAACAAGATTGCAGGGCTACCTGAGTCCCGCACTCCCAAACCACTCCCCGACATCTGGGGGGCTTGGAGAGAAAATCAGGCAAGCATGGCAGAGGGTGGGCTATCCGAAGAAAGCCTGTGAGAAGCTACTGCAAAAGAGGAGATTGCAGCTGAAGTGCAGCCCCTCCCAGATATCAAAGCTGAGACGGCCGCTCCAGGGACCAAAGCAAGAAAGGATGAGTACTGGTGGAAATTAACCCCTAAAGCTGCTGAAGCTGAATTCCCCCACCCAAATGCCCAGAAAAAGAGAAAGCCTCTGAGTGAGCTGGGAAGAGTGGATTGGATGTGGGACTGGGAACGAGCCAGGCTCCCAAAGCTTCTGACAGACCCCTGGGGAGGTCCATAGAGCAACTGAGGGAGGAATTTGACCAAGCCACCATTCGGGAGGAGGAGCCCTCATGCTGGCCAAAAGAGAGGGGAGGGACAGCTGATGCTTTTGGAGGGAGGAGACGCACACGAGAACATAGCCCCCCCTCTCCACCCATCAGAAGGAGAAAAGAGCCCGGGACGGAAGCCAGTACCCCTCCCACATAGTAGGCAGGCCACCCAGGGCAGACAACCACTTTCCTCTCTCCGAACTAGAGCTGAGGAAGAGGCCCTGCTGCATTGAGCGCATGCCTACAGGGGCCATCAGGAGGAGGGAGAAGCAGAGCTAAACAAACTGCCCCACTTCAGGGGGAAATTTGATGGAGACTCAGACCAGCTAGCTCTATTCCTTGACTTGGTGGAGGTCCACCTAGAGCGCTATGAACACCTCTACCCATCCCCCAGAGCTATAGTGAATGCCATCACAGAGGGGCTAGAGGGAGAGGCACGGGAATGGCTAGCAGCCCTCCATAAGAGGAGAGCCCCTCAACTGCAAGACGTAGATGACTTCCTACAGCTGCTAGAGGCCAGATTTGAGGAGGCGGAGGAGGACCCGTACGCGGAAGATGAGCTCAGAAACCTAAAGCAGAGGGGACGACCCATCAAGGAACACATCCATGAATTCAGGAGAGTCTTTGGGAAGCTACCCGCTTTGCCAGAGCGGCTGTTAGTTCATTTTTTCAGAACAAGCCTGGGCAAGCGAATTGCCCAGGTTACCGCCTATCGGGACATCCCGAACCGACTCTCTGAGTGGTTCCGAGTAGCCATAAAAGTGGACGACGGATTGCGCGCCAACAACATGAGAAAGCAACCGGACACCAGAGAGAGAGGTCAACCAGACCAGGCACCACCCAGCCGACGGAGAACCACAGCCCCACAGCCGGCCCCAAGGCCAGCTCCCCCACAATGTCCACTGAAATGCTACAGATGCAGGGGGATGGGTCACATGGCATCAGCATGCGCAACCCCGGCACCGAAGCCAAGGCCAGAGCCACCACCCAGGGCAAGACCGGAATGAGGCCCCAAGCGGGCCACCAATACGTCCCAGAAGGCCCTCCAGGCTACAGAGGTGCCTCCCCACCCAGTCAAAGGGGAGGGCCCCCAGGCAATGATGACCAGTTGCCGGAACCCTCCGACAGCGAGGACGAGGGCGAAAACAACCCAGTGGTGAGTGAACCAATTCACCCTTTTGTTTTTCCAATACGCCTGACGGCCCCAAAAACAGGGACCCAGGGGGCAACGCGCTCTACATGGGGCTACCCTTGAAGAGTGTTCGGAGACTACAGTTGGTCCAGAATGCGGCTGCGTGAGCTGTCATGGGTGCACCTAGGTACACCCATATTACACCAATTCTCCGCGAGCTGCACTGGCTTCCTGTTGGTCTCCGGGCACAATTCAAGGTGTTGGTTATTACCTTTAAAGCCCTACATGGCTCAGGGCCAGGTTATCTTCAAGACCGCCTTCTATCTCATAGTTCCCAGCGACCGGTACGATCCCACAGAGTTGGTCTCCTCCAGGTCCTGTCAGCTAAGCAGTGTCGGCTGGCGGGCCCATGGGGAAGGGCCTTCTCTGTGGCTTCCCCGGCTCTCTGGAACCAACTACCCCCTGAGATCTGGACTGCCCCCACCCTATTGGCCTTCCGGAAAGCATTGAAGACCTGGCTTTTCCAGCAAGCTTGGGGCCGTTGATCTCGCAATTTGCGAGGTCCGGCCTTGAACTCCTCCGGGTCCCGTCAGCTAAACAGTGCCGGCTGGCGGGCCTGCGGGGGAGGGCCTTCTCTGTGGCTGCCCCAGCCCTCTGGAACCAGTTACCTACTGAGATCCGGACTACCCCCACACTGTTGGCCTTCCGGAAAGCGGTGAAGACCTGGCTGTTCCGGCAGGCTTGGGGCCGTTGATCTCGCTTCTGCAATTTGGCGAGATCCAGCCATGAAAAGGTGTGTATGGGTTTTTAATTGTTTTTAAATGTTTTTATTGTGTATCTTTTTAATAAGATTTTTATATTTTAATAAGTTTTTTATATTTGCTGTAAGCCGCCCAGAGTCCCTTGGGAGTTGGACGGCATAGAAATGCAAATAAAAGTTAAAGTTAAAGTTTTCAGGCCCTAATAGACTCAGGCTGTACTAGATGCTTGATCAACCTAGCCACGGTCTTGAAACTGGGGATCAGAGCTAAGAGGCTGGCCCACCTGATCCAGTTCGAACAGGTCGATGGGTCCCTAGTTGGGGGAGTCTATGCCACCCACCTAACCGAACCCATGAGGATGGAGCTAGCGAACCACTGGGAAGTAATTCAATTCGTAATAGCCCCAAAAATGACAGACGCAGTCATACTGGGACTCTCCTGGCTAGACAAGTGGGGACCGACCATCTGGTGGGAAGGGGGCAATCGCAGACTGAGAATAGCAAGGGGTCCCCAACCCCTCCCATACCAGCATGCAGAAACACCACCCATGCAGGAAACCCCCCAAAAGAGCCCACCAGAACAACTGGCAGCCACATCCGACACGAGACGGACTGCACCATCAAAAACATCCCCGGGGCAAAACTACCCAAACCTAAACTGTACGCCAAGATACCCCGGGAAATGCAAGAAATACGCAAATACATAGACAAAAACCTAACAAGGGGGTTCATCGAGCCAGCCAAGTCACGGGTCACAGCCCCAGTCCTATTCAAAGAAAAAAAAGATGGAACCATGAGATTATGTGTGGATTTTAGAGCAATAAACTGTGTGTGTGTACACAACCTATCCCCCCTCCCCCTCACGAAGGACATGCTATCTCATTTGGCCAAGGGAAAGGTCTTTACCAAGTTAGACCTTAGAGAAGCATACTACCGAGTCCACATCAGGGAGGGGGACGAATGGAAGATAGCATTCAACTGCACCTTAGGGAGCTTCCAATTCAAAGTAATGCCTTTCGGCCTGCAGGGGGCCCCAGTGGTTTTCATGCAACTAATAAATGAGGTGCTGCACGAGCACCTCTATAAGGGGGTCCTGGTCTACCTGAACAATATCCTACACTGAGATCATGGACGAGCACATACCCCTGGTCCGCCAGGTATTAGAAAAACTTTTGACAGCCAACCTGTACGTCAAGCTATCAAAATGTGAATTCCACTGCAGACGGCTAGACTACCTGGGCTACCGAGTGTCAAGTGAGGGAATACCCAGCCAAAGTACAAGCCGTCCTAGGCTGGCAACCCCCTTGTACCCGCAGACAGCAACAAAGTTTTCTAGGGTTTGCAAACTTCTACAGGCAATTCATCCCCTCTTTTGCGAAGATTGCCAAACCCATGACGTACCTCCTAAAAATGGGGAGCCCAGGAATGAAAACCCGTCCGGGACAGCCCCTACAGTGGAACCAAACCTGCCAAAAGGCATTTGAAACACTGAAAGAACTGTTTGCAAAAGAACCAGTGTTAAAACACCCCGACCCCGAACAACCCTTCGTCATCCAAGCAGATGCCAACAACGTGGCAATGGGAGCAGTGCTACTTCAAAGAAATAGTCAAGGAAATCTACAACCATGTGCCTACACCTCCCGTAAGCTCACGGACACAGAGCGACAATGGGCAGCCTGGGAAAAAGAGGCGTTCATGGTGAGATGGGCACTGCTAACCTGGCGACACCTGCTGGAAGGGGGCCAGAAACCATTCGAAGTCTGGACTGACCACAAAAACCTTGAGACCCTCAGGACCCCGCGAAAACTATCTCCAAAACAAGTTTGTTGGGCTCAATACTTCAACCGTTTCGACTTCATGCTAAAGCACATCCCAGGGGGAAAGAACTTTCTAGCTGACGCCCTCTCCCGCATGCCACAGTACAAATGCAAGCGGGAGCAGGTGGTGGACGCCATCGTTCCCCCTACCCAAATAGCGGCCCAAGTAACCACCAGACGGCAACGCCGCGACCAGCACGACCAACCAGCAAGCGACCTAACGGCGAAACTCAAAACCGAACTGCTGGCAGACCCCTGGTTCCAAAACAATCAACACATCCTGACAAAAAGAGATGACCACACATGGAAGGGGACGAAGCTCTACGTCCCGGAATCCCTATGCACCCTGATCCTCCAGAGAAGCCACGATGCTAAACCGGCAGGCTACTTCCGATTCCTAAAAACTTTACACTTAGCACGGAGGCAGTTCTGGTGGCCCAGCATAAAGAAAGATGTGGACAGTTATGTGAAAAGCTGCACCATCTGCGCCGTGATGAAGAAACGACCAGGAACCCCCCCCCCCCGGACTGCTACAACTGGTAGCAGAACCAATGAGACCATGGGAGGAGATCGCGATGGACTTTATAGTGGAGTTGCCGAAAAGTGGGGGGAACATGGTGATCTGGACTGTAATAGACCTATTTTCCAAACAGGTGCACTGCATCCCCTGCAGCGGTCTACCCTCAGCCCACGAGTTGGCCAAACTGTTCCTGAAACACATCTACCACCTGCACAGAGTGCCAAGAAGAATTATCTCAGACAGAGGGGTCCAGTTCACGGCAAAGTTCTGGTGGGAGTTCCTACGGTCCATTGTACCAATGGGGGGGTAGAGAGATTGAATGCCATGATAGAGCAGTACCTGAGATGCTATGTCAACTATCAGCAGTCCAATTGGGCGGACCTTCTGCTTTTTGCTGAGGTTGAGTATAATAATGCTGTTTACAGTAGCACGGGACTAACCCCGTTCAAGGTAGTGAGCGGCATGGACTTCGTCCCAATGCCGGAGTACCCAAGGGAGCCCCCCTCCTCAGTCAGCTTGACCGATTGGATGTCGACGCTGAAAGCAACCTGGGAGAATGTCAAGAAGGCGCTAGCTAAAGCAGCACAAACCTATAAGAAACAGGCAGACAAACATCAAGCTCCCCAACGGCCAATTGGGGGAGAAAGTTTACCTCTCCACAAAATATTTAAGGTTAAAACTCCCTAGCAAGAAACTGGGGCCAAAGTTTATGGGACCATTCCCCATAGTAAAGATAATCAACCCAGTCACGGTACAATTGAAATTGTCTAGGTTGCTAGGGAAGATACACCTGGTATTCCATAGTAGCCTCCTAAAACCCGTAGTTGGATCAACCCTGAGGCCACTACCCCATGAGCCCCCAGGCCCCATGGTCATATGGGGCCAGACCCACTATGAGGTGCACCGATTCGAGGTGGCACCGGAGACAATTCCAATACTTAATTAAGTGGAAGGGTTACCCCTTATCAGAGGCATCTTGAGTAAAGAGTAGGAACATCCAGGCTGATCGCCTTATAGACAAATTTCACGAGGAAAATCCAAATAAGCCTGGGGGGAGGTCGCGTCCCTAGATTCTGTACCTGTACTCAAATTGTTTTTGCTTTATGCAGGTCGCCTTTGGGAAGTGAGGGGAGCCGAATGTCTACTTGCAAAGATTTCAAGTTGCCATGAAATGAAGGGGGGGGGAGAGCTGAAGGAGTGGCTGACTGCTCTAACTGAAAGTACATTCCACAAATGTTTCTTTCACTGATTGTGTCCTAGGCTACTGGAGTCAGAAGGAGGGGTGTGGGGTGGGGTTTACAACCTGCCAACATGATTCATTGGAGAATGTGATTTATGAAATGTCCAATGAGAAGGGGGGAAACAGGGTCATGAAGGTGTACAACCTGGGTGCACTCAGTTCTGACTGCATCAGAGTATTGTCGGAATGGTGCTCCTAATAAATCTATATATTTCTTTTGGACTTTGGCTCATGGCTCATGAATTAATTAGGGCATCTCTCGGAAACTTCACAGCACCTCTGCCGGAAAAGCCATCCGGGAGGCGAGAGCGAGCCAAGAAGCCTCCGTTCCTCCTCCTTACCTTATTCCCCCCCCCAATCATTTCCCAATTGCTTTGTCCCATTGGGAAGCAGGCTAAATTTCACTGTGCTGCAGCCCGGCGGGGAGGCGGGGCATCCCAACACAGGCACCTCTGCTGGAAAAGCCATCCAGGAGGCGAGAGGGAGCTGAGACCCTGCAGGGTCGCATTTTGGCTCCACGTCATCATGGGCTCCAGGAGGAGGAGAGGAACCCATCTCCCCCATTGGGAAGCTAAATTTCACTGTGCTGCTGCTCAAGGCAGCAACAGCAAATGTACCATGACAAAGGAGTAAGGCTGTTTCATGCGGCTTTTTTAGTCCCACAAACAACGGTGAGAAACATGATGGAGCTGGGCTGGGGAGACCCCCCCCAGGGGAGAAAGAGAGGGGGGTGGGAGGGAAAGAGAAAGAGAGAGAGAAAGGGAGGGGGGGGGGAGGGAAAGAGAGAGAAAGAGGGGGGGGAGGGAGGGAAAGAGAGAAAGAGG
>QLTV01003113.1:575786-603545 GCA_003457575.1 Thermophis baileyi | reverse complement strand
TGAATGAATGAATGAATGAATGAATGAATGAATGAATGAATGTTTGGAAATTAAAACTAGACCCTGATGAGACCATGGTTTCCTATGATGTGATTTCTCTCTTCAGCTCGTAACTGCCGGAGGGAGTAGCTGAGCAGCCTGCTGTCCACCTGATTGGTTAACATGACCAGTGACACTAGGGGGGTGGATGATATCTATTCTTTTTATTATAACAAAATGCGGGAAATACTTAGAGTTGGTTTCACATTTGAACATGTTAATATGATGTACCCAATAAAATGGATCTTTGAGAAAAGCCACAGTCCTGAATTGACTGGGCCATTACTCAGAACCATGACAGTTTATTTATTTTATATTCCATGTGAATTAACAAAATTAGTATCTATCTATCTATCTATCTATCTATCTATCTATCTATCTATCTATCTATCTATCTATCTATCTATCTCACAAATAGTGGCAAAGAGTCTGATAATTTTCCAAATTTTTATAGTTACGTCTAGTACATTTATTAATTCTTTACTTCACCAACCCACAATCAAACAACTTTAGACAAATGGCATGAGTTGATCTCAAATTCAATGAACATATTTATTTTTCTAGAAAATTGAAAATAAGGTCTGTGAAATAAATTTCCGCAATATGGTAGGCTTTGGTATGATATGATCAAGGATAGCTGTGTTTTCAAGAATTCTGAGAGGAATTCTCAGAAGATAGGGATGATATCAAACTAATAAAATGTATTATTAGTTTATAAAATGTATTTATACCTCAGCATTATGGCTGAAGTGATGTGTTTAGCAAGTAATAGATAAACAAACATGGCTAACGACACAATATAAATCCAAATTTGATTTCAAAGACAGTGAAATGTTCCTAAATTTACCACAGTTTCAGTGTGGCACATTAAGCCTAAAGTATACTACAAAAAAGGAATAAACCACAGAAAATTTATACAGCCCAAGATGTAAGAAAAATGTTGTCAGCTTTGAACCGAATCTGGCAGCAGCCATTTTTCTGTTCCTCAGTTGCCACACAGAGGGGGAAAGAGGTTGGAACGCCTTACTAGACACAACAGAGAGCTTTCTTGTGAGAACCAAGGTCATCCCTACTGGCAACGGATAAGGCTGGTGCTTTGAAAGGCTATCGGGTATCGAGCGATGGGGTAGAAATGGACCCAGGAAAATTAAAAGCTATCCTGGAGTGGCAACCCCCTCGAACCCACAAGCAACCCATTTGCTGCCACCGCGGCCCATTGTCCATGGCCCGTCCACGGCCTGTTCGCTGTGGCCCATTTGCCGTGACCCATTTGCCACAGCCCATTCGCTGCTGCACGTTCACCGCCGCCACCCATTTGCCACCTCTTTGCCACCACAGTCTGTTCGCCGTCGCCATGGCCCATTTGCCACCGCTGCCACCCATTCACCCCAGCCTGTTCGGTGCAGCCCGTTCGCCGCCAATCGCGGTGATTGGCGGCGAACAGGCAGTGGTGATAGGTGGCGGCAATCCCCGCCACCTAGAACAGCTGATTGGTGCCGCACCCCCTCCCCCGCCACAATATTCGCTCTATAAGATGCACAGACAGGGGAGTGCATCTTATAATCCGAAAAATACGGTACCAACAAACCAATTGGGCTGACCTATTGCCTTTTGCTGAGGTGGCATACAACAACACCGTACATAGCAGAATGGGCTTTATGCCTTTTAAGGTGGCCACAGGGGTAGAGTTCATCCCCTTAGGGTCTACTCTAAGCTGTATAAGGGGAGGCTACAGTACTTAGTACAGTGGAAGGGTTAGGGTTCCCTCTCTGAAGCCACTTGGGTGAAGAGTCAGAACATAAGAGCAGATAGGTTGATCAGAAAATTCCATGAGAAAAATCCACAAAAGCCAAAAGGACAGCCGCGGGATGGCAGGGGTGGTTAGTGAAAATTTAACCTGTCTGTACTTGGTATTTTCCAGATACTTCTCACTCACTAGGGGGAGAACCTGGCAGCAGCCATTTTTCTATTCCTCAGTTGCCACACAGAGGGGGGAAGGGGAGAAGGAGGTTGGAATGCCTTACTAGACACAACAGAGAGCTTTCTTGTGAGAACCAAGGTCATCTCTACTGGCAACAGATAAGGCTGTGGAAGGAGTGCTTGGAGACCCTGCCAATTAACCCAATTGGCCAAAGTGACCTGTGACATGGGGTATTTCCTATTTTAATTATACTGAAACTGCAGGAAAGATTTAGAGTTGGTTTTCCTTTGAAGCTGTGCTGATATGATGTACTCAATAAAGAAGAGTTTTGAGGAGTATCCTAGTCTCAGAGTTCTGATTTGCTTGGGTTCATTAACCTGATAACAATATTGAGAGATTATAAGCAACTAGGCAGTAAAGTAAAGGAGCTAGGAGCACAAGTGAGGGGCTGCCACAGAGAGGAGGGGGTCAAGCTATTTTCCAAAACACCTGAAGGCCGAACAAGGAATAATGGATGGAAACTGAACAAGGAGAGATTCAACCTGGAAATAAGGAAAAATTTTCTGACAGTGAGAGCAATCAACGAATGGAACAGCTTGCCTTCAGAAGTTGTGGGAGCTTCATCACTGGAAGCTTTCAAGAACAGACTGGACTGCCATCTGTCAGAAATGGTGTAGGGTCTGTTTGGGTGGGGGGTTGGACTAGATGACCTACAAGGTCCCTTCCAACTCTGTTAATCTGTATCTGTATCTAAGTAGTGTTCTCATCAGTACTCCCAACAAAAAGTCAACACCCATTGAGGGAAAAAGGAATCCTAGAAATAAACCATTGGCTAAAGGGTTGGTGTTGCCAAGAAAACTTTGGTTTCCTGGACCATGGATTGCATTACCTAAAAGAAGGACTCTTGGCAAGGGAGGGCTGCACCTCACAAAACAAGACTGGCCCAACTCATCAGAAGGGCTTTAAAGTAAAATTGAGGGGGGAGGGTGACCAATCTTTAGAATCTCTAAAACACAAAACCAATCATAAATCTCAAAAAAACAAATCAAACAATGGGGTAGGAAATGATGGGAAAAAAGAAAAACCTGAACAACAATTAGGAGATACAGGAACCATATCCATGGACAGACAGAAAAGTCTTAAATGGTTATATACAAATGCTCAAAGCTTGGGGAACAAACAGGGCAAACTAGAAGCAATAGTACACAAAGATAGGTACGACATAGTTGCCATTACAGAAACCTGGTGGTACAAAACCCATGAACGTACTGATGAATGGATACAAATTGTTCAAAAGAAACAGATCTACAAAAAGATGAGGTGGAGTTGCACTATATGTGAGAGACCACTGCATATCTACAGAAATGCACATGATCAAAGATAAAACCCCTCCAGAATGCATATGGGTCAATATAAAAGGGAAAAAAGTGACATCACATTTATTTCTAACAGTGGTTGCAATACAAGGCAGCTAACACGGTGCCTGCTCAGGTAACTGCAACAGCTGAGACCCTGTTTGACAGCTCCTTTTATACTGAGCTGTCAAACAGGCGGCCAATCAGGATTGAGCACAGCGCCCCCTAGGGAAGCAGACCAGAGTGAAGACTTTGGACACAACATTCCTTCCCACCTAGAGGAGCGCATGCATAGTCCTTTAGGTAGGCAGGGCGGCGTCTGGTTCGCCCTGATCTTCTCAGTTCGACTTCAGCATCCGGAGCGGGAGGATGGTTCCTTGTGGCTCTCGGATCTCTCGGAGGCAACGTCACCGCTTCTGTCAGTGTCGGCGTCAATGGAACCTGGTCTGGTTCCAACGGTAAGTCAGCTGCTCGGTTGTCGTCATTCGCGTCCATGTCGCTTGGTGCCACAGCAATTCTGGCATCTGCTGGTGTCAAGTTTGGAGTTTCTCTGGGCTAGGCCCAATCTAGCTGCTGGTGCAGCATGGCACCGTCCTGCCCCCGCAACTGGTCTATGTGTTGCCTCCATATTTTGCCAGCCTCCAACTCTACTTTGTATGAACAGGGCCCTGTGATCTCTACTATTTTACCCGGTAACCATAAAGGATTGCCCGTGTAATTCCTAGCATAGATGAAGGCCCCTATGCTAAAGGCCCGTAGCCCCCTGGTTGAATTCAGGGGCTTTTCTGGGGCATACTCTGGATGTAAACGGTCCAGGGTGGTCCTTAATCGTTGGCCCATCAATAGTTTGGCTGGGCTATGATTAGTCAAGGGGCATGGAGTGGCGTGCTGTACCAAGATGTATCGGGCTATCTTGGCCTGCCAATCCCAAGGGCACATTTTCCCCAGTGCCTCCTTAGTGAAGCGCACCATTCGTTCAGATTGCCCATTGCTTGACGGGTGAAAGGGGGCTACCAGGGTGTGGTGGATCCCTAGCCCAGCTAGGAAAATTCCAAATGAGGCTGCCATCAACTGAGGCCCATTGTCAGACACTAATAGGTCTGGCAGCCCATGGGTTGCAAACAACTTCTGCAGGGCTCGTATTACGGCCTTGGTCATGGTGGATGTCATGAGAATGACTTCCAGCCACTTGGAGTAGGCATCCACGACTATTAGGAAGGTCTGCCCTTGGAACGGGCCAGTGAAGTCTATATGTATTCAAAACCAGGGTGCCCAGGGAGTCTCCCATTCTTGCACCGGAGCTCTGGGTGGTGCCGGCCTTGCCCTTGGCATTGTTTGCACCTGGAGACCCATTTAGTGATGGCTAGGTCCATGTTGGGCCACCACACATAGCTGCGGCCCAATGTTTTTATCCTAACTATACCCGGGTGCCCTTCATGTAATGCGGCCAGGATTGTTTGCTGCAGTGGGGCCGGGACAATTACTCTCCTTCCCCACAGGAGACAGCCCTGCTGCGTAGACAGCTCGTGCTGTCTGGTTTTAAACGGCCAGAACTCTGGGCCTACTGTCCCCTGCAGCCACCCCCTTTTCACCCAGTCCAACACCTGGGCGATTACCTTGTCCCTTGCTGAGTGTTTGGCAATGTCAGCAGCTGTCACCGGGACTTAGAGGGCATCGATTAAGAGTATGGTGGTTGCTGGGTCTGGGTCTTCAACGGTGGTGGAGAGCTCAAGGTGTCCGCATGGCACAGGTGTTTTCTGGGTTGATGAATTAGGGAGTAGTCTAGGAAGCAAGGAAAACTGTCCACCTAGTCATGCAGGGAGATAGGACTTGCAGCATTTGTCGGTCGCCCGAGAGTAGTACCAACAGTGATTTGTGGTCCGTGACAAGGTTGAAGTGACAGCCATAAACATACTCATGGAACCACTTCACGCCAGCCATGATTGCCAGCACCTCTTTATTGAGTTGGCTGTAGTTGCGTTCTGCGGAGGAAAGAGTTCTGGAGAAAAATGCGATAGGGGCTTTGAGCCCATTCGGCAGTTGGTGACTGAGAACGGCTCCGACCCCATAGGGGGATGTGTCACAGGCTAGCACCAGTGGCAAGGTCTCACTATACTGGACGAGCATGCTGTCAGATGTCAGTAAGCTCTTGACAGCTTTGAAGGCGGCTGCTTCTTTCCTTCCCCATGACCATGGTGCTGATTTGTCTAAAAGTCTGTGCAGAGGTTCAGCCACTGATGCCTTGTGGGAAAGAAAAATGCTGTAAAAGTTCAGCAGCCCCCAAAAAGCTTGCAGCTCCGTTTTGTTAGTGGGGATCGGTGCCTTCTGGATTGATTGCACTTTGGCGGCTGTAGGATGTAGCCCGGCAGCATCTACGAGGCAGCCCAGGAACTCTACCTGTGGTACCACGATTTGGCATTTGTCCTTCTTTAGTTTAAGCCCAACGTCTTGGAAACGGTAAAGCACCTTATGAAGGCAGCTAAGGAGGTCAGCGTGGTTGGCCGCAGAAACAAGAACATCATCAAAATTGGCTTTGGAAAATGCCAAACTGGAGTCAGCGGCACTTGAAGGCTCCCCTGTGGGTCACTATAATTTGGGCTTCAGCTGTGGCCGCATCTATGGGGAGCTGCTGATACGCCTGGGCTAGGTCTAACTTGGCAAAGATTTTTCCTTCCCCCAGGGAGTGTAGCAGATGCTGCACTACTGGAACAGGGTAGACGTTCTGCTGTAAGGCTCGGTTCAGTGTGCATTTGTAATCTGCACAAATGCGAATGGAACCGTCGGCCTTAATGGGGGTGACGATAGGGGTTTCCCACTTTGCATGATCTATTGGCTCTATTGTGCTAGGAGCTTATCAAGTTCGGCATCAACTTTCGGTCGGAGCGCGAATGGCACTCTCCGAGATTTTAGGCGTCTGGGGGTGACCTGAGGGTCTAAGTTAAATGAGATTGGCATTCCGACGTATTTACTGAGGCTATCGTCAAAGACGCTGGGGAATTCTTTGGACAGCGTGTCCATGTCAATGCTGCCTATGTTATTTATGCCACTGATTCCCAACCCTAGGGACTCGAACCAGTCAAGTCCCAACAAGTTGGGCCATGACCCATCAACTATGACTACTGGAAGCCTCCCATTTATTTTTTTAAACTGCACCCGGAACTTGTAGCTGCCCAGGATTGGAATGGTCTTACCCTGGTAGTCCCTGAGTTTCAAGACGCAGGGTTTCAGCCAGTTCTTAGCAATTCTGGGCACTAATCTCTTAATGGAGCTCCATGATACTAGTGACAAGGATGACCCAGTGTCAGCCTCCATGTGGCAGGGAGCCCCTTCAATCTTAACTGTGAGGAAGATTTTCCTCTTGAGTGCGATCTGATCTATGACTGTTTCAGCCTTATCTCTTAGTATTGTGAAACAGTCTTAACCCTGTCAAGATCGGTACCGAGGCTGGTTTTTTGGGGTAATTTTGTTCTGCTAGCGGAACTGCTGCCGGCTGGGACACCCTGCAAACTCTCGCTAAGTGGCCCTTCTTTCCACACCTTAAGCAACTGGCATTCTTGAACTGGCAGTCTGCTCGCGGATGAATTCCGCCGCAATCTACACAGCTCGTCTAAGTGTTTTTTTTCTTACCAGGCCAACCTTTCCCTTGCGCAGCCTTGAGGCAATGGATGTCATCATCCTCGTCTGTCATCTCTTCTGGGCTTAATTACTTGTGGTGAACGGTGATTGACTTTCTTGCTGCGGACGGGCTAGTTGACTTCTGTATTTCTTCCGTTGACTTGTTTGACAGCTCAGTAGCGTGGGCCTCATCTAGCGCCATTTGAAGTGTTAGATCAGTCTTGGCAAGGAGGCGGGACTGTAGCTGGTGGTCTCTTATCCCACAAACTAATCGATCAAGAAGAACGTCGTCCAAGTCCCTAAAATCGCAATAAAGAGCCGCCACCCTCAGGGCTGCCACATATTGGTTAATACTCTCACCCTCATGTTGGTTCCTGTGGTGGAATGAGTGACGGTGGGCTATTCGGGATGGCATTGGCGCGTACTGTTTCCTTAGTTTCGCCAGCAGCGTCTCCCAAGGCACCGATTGTACCAACTGGGGCGTGAGGAGAGCCTGCGCGATTTCGAACATCTCTGTCCCACAGAAATTTTAAAAATAGGCTCTTTTATGGTTACTGGAGAGCCCAGTAAAATCGTTTGCCTCGAGAAAACGCTCAAAACATGTTATGTACGAATCCCACGTTTCTGCGGCTGCATTAAAAGCTGCGAAAGTAGTTAACAAAGCCATTCCTGTCAGACCGTGGTATTTTGACAGATGCGCCTGAGGAATTAAGCTTTAGTTACGACCTCTCATCGTCAGTGTTTCCACTCGAGTGATTAGTGAGCAGCTCTTTCAGTGCCTTCAGTCTTAGTATTTCAGTGACAAATGACAGCTCTCTGGTGCCTCAGCCGAGCATCCCACCTTTGTCGCCAGTATTCTGTACTGAGAACTGGAGGGTGACAGACTGAGCCAGAAAATAAAGGCTAACACATTTATTTTTAACAGTGGTTGCAATACAAGGCAACTAACACGATGCCTGCTCAGCTAACTGCAATAGCTGAGACCCTGTTTGACAGCTCCTTTTATACTGAGCTGTCAAACAGGCAGCCAATCAGGATTGAGCACAGTGCCCCCTAGGGAAGTGGACCGGAGTGAAGACTTCGGACACAACATGTATATTACAAGCCAACCAATCAATCAGAAGAAATTGATGAACAGTTAACAAATGCATGTAGGAAGCATACCACAGTAGTAATGGGAGACTTTAACTATCCAGATACCAAACGGGAGACCAACTCTGCAGCGAGTGGGAGATCAAACAGATTCCTAACCAACCTAGCCAACAACTTTATCATCCAAAAGGTAGAGGAGGGAACTAGAAGTAAAGCTATACTGGACCTAATTCTTACAAATAGAGAAGAAATGATAGAGGGAGTAGAAGTTGCCAGAACTTTGGGTGAAAGTGATCACAACATACTGGAATTCAATATAATGCAAACACAAGCAATAGAAAATAATCCAACCAGTGTCTTAAACTTTAAAAGAGCTGATTTTAATAACCTCCGAGAGAGGATAGGAAAGATTCCATGGATGAAAATCCTAAAGGGGAAAACAACTCAAGAAGCATGGGAAACTGAAAAATGTGATCATAAAAGCCCAGTCCAGTACAATACCACTGAAAAAGAAAAACAAGAAATTCAAGAAGAAACCAGCATGGCTGCACAAAGATCTCTCTGACAAACTGAAAGATAAAAAGGACAAGCACAAAAATTGGAAACAGGGACACATAACTAAGGCTGATTATCAGCAGATAGCCAGAACATGCAAAGATGAAGTCAGGAAAGCAAAGGCTCAGAATGAACTAAGGCTTGCTACAAAAGTCAAAGTAATAAAAAAAATTTCTTTGAACATATAAATAACAAGAAAAAAGTCAAGGAAACAGTAGGTCTATTAAAGAGAGAAGATAGCAAGGAAGTAACTGGCAGTAGGGAGAAAGCAGAGCTGCTTAATTCATTCTTTGCATCAGTCTTCATGCAAAAAGAAATTATAGCCCAACGTACCAAAAAAACTACTGTAAAAGACAAACTAGAAATAAAAATTAAAATAAGCAAGAAAATGTTAAGAGAACATCTATCTGACCTAGATGAATATAAATCACTGGGACCTGACATATTACATCCCAGAGTTCTGAAGGAGCTGACAGATGTCATCTCAGAACCACTGTACCATATCTTTCAAAAATCCTGAAGCACCAGGGAAGTACCTGAGGATTGGAAAAGGGCTGATATGGTTCCCATCTTCAAGAAAGAGAAAAAACAGACCCAGGAAACTACAGACCAATTAATCTAACATCAATACCTGGGAAGATCCTGGAAAAGATAATAAAAAACAGATTTGTGAACAACTAGAAGCAAATAAAGTTATAACTGGTAGCCAGCGTGGGTTTGTTAAAAACAGATCATGCCAAACCAATCTTATTTCATTCTTTGATAAAGTCACTAAATTAGTAGACCAGCGAAGTGCTGTGGACATAGTATACTTAGATTTCATAAGGCATTTGACACAGGGGTGAAATTCAGTAGGTTCTGACAGGTTCTGGAGAACCGGTAGCGGAAATTTTGAATAGTTCGGAGAACCGGCAAATACCACCTCTGGCTGGCCCCAGAGTGGGGTGGGAATGGAGATTTTGCAGTATCCTTCCCCTGGAGTGGGGTACGAATGGAGATTTTGCAGTATCCTTCCCCTGGAGTGGGGTGGGAATGGAGATTTTGCAGTATCTTTCTCCTGCCACGCCCATCAAGCCACGCCCACAGAACCAGTAGGGAAAATTTTTGAATTTCACCCCTGATTTGACAAAGTAGACCACAATCTACTTCTTGGTAAGCTAGAAAAATATGGAATAGATGGAATCACCACCAAATGGATTTGTAGCTGGCTGACAAACCATACTCAAAGAGTAGTCCTTAATGGTACTACATCCACATGGAGAGAAGTAAGCAGTGGGGTAGTACAAGGCTCCATCTTAGGCCCAGTACTCTTCAATATCTTCATTAATGACTTAGAGGAGGGAATAGAAGGAGAACTCATCAAATTTGCAGATGATAATAAACTGGCAGAAATAGCCAACACCCCAGAAGAAAAACTCAGGATCAAAAAAGATCTTGACAAACTTGAACAATAGGCCCTTTCCAACAAAATGAATTTTAATGTGGAGAAAAGTGAAGCATTACATTTAGTCAGGAAAAATCAAAGGTATAAGTACAGATTAGGTGAGGCCCAGCTCAAAAACAGTGAGAGGGACCTTGGAGTCTTAGTGGATGATCACTTGAATATGAGCCAGCATTGTGCAGCAGCAGCCAAAAAAGCTAATACAATCCTGGGTTGTATAAACAGAGGCATAGAATCAAGATCATGTGAAATATTAGTGCCGCTTTATAAAACCGTAGTAAGACCACACCTGGAATACTGCAACCAATTTTGGTTACCATACTACAAAAAAGATGCTGAGACTTTGGAAAAAGTTCAAAGGAGAGCAACTAAGATGATCAAAGGCCTGGAGACTAAACCATATGAAGAATGGCTGCAGCTTTTGGGTTTGGCTAGTCTAAAGAAAAGAATTAGGGGTGACATGATAGCAGTATTTCAGTATTTGAGGGACTGCCACAAAGAAGAGGGGATCAAATTATTCTCCAAAGCACTGGAGGGCAGGACAAGAAACAATGGTTGGAAACTAATCAAAGAGAGAAACAATCTGGAATTAAGGAGAAACTTCCTAACAGTGAGGACAATTAACCAGTGGAACAGCTTGCCTTCAGAAATTGTGGGCGCTCCATCACTGGAGGCTTTTAAGAAGAAACTAGACAGTCACTTGTCTGAAATGGTATAGGTTCTCCTGCTTGAGCAGGGAGATGGACTAGAAGACCTCCAAGGTCCCTTCCAGCTCTGTTCCAGCTCTATTCTATTCTATTAATCAGAACCTTGACAAGACATCTTGTGTCTTGAAAATGAAAATGTCTCTGTGTTTGTTACTTCAATATCAGTTCCAATTTCAATTTGTTCTAGTGAGCAATTTGAGTGCCCTTCTAAATACACAGTAACTGATTGAAGAGTGAGTTGTAACCATGGATTAGATGGTTTTTGCAAAAAATCTATTTTGTGCTCATTGTATGTGCACTCACAATTGTGCTCATTGTGTATGTACTCACAGTTGTGTATCAGGTGGCCCTACTCAAGATCGGTCATGTCTTGGTGACTTGTCTGGATTATGCAACACAGTCTACCTGGAGCTGTCCTTGAAATCTAGCACTTAGATTTATATACCGCTTTATAGTGCTTTACAGCACTCTCTAAGCAGTTTACGAAGTCAGCATATTGCCCCCAACAATCTGGGTCCTCATTTTACCGACCTTGGAAGGATGGAAGGCTGAGTCAACCTTGAGCCTGGTGAGATTCGATCTGCCAAACTGCTGGCAGCCGGTGATCAGCAGAAGTAGCCTGCAGTACTGCACTCTAACCACTGCACCACCACGGCTCAAATCTATTGGAAGCTAAGCTTGGCCAAGAATAAGAAGTTATGAACATACCTTGGTACATGTCTATGGAGATTCTCAGTTATCCAGGTCATGGTTGTCCCAAAGGTGGTTTTTCAAGAGGCAACTGGACTTTCTGTTTTTTCTTTGAAGACGTTTCGCTTCTCATCCAAGAAGCTTTGTTTCGCTTCTCATCTAAGAAACATCTTCAAAGAAAAACCAGAAAGTCCAGTTGCCTCTTGAAAAACCACCTTTGGGACAAACCTTGGTACAGTGCATTCAGAAAACATTCAGACCCCCCTCACTTTTGTCAATTTTGTTGTGCTACAGCCAGATTCTACAGCTGTTGAAATTCATTTTTTTCTCATTAATATACACTTAGTACCTCATAATGACAAAGTGAAAATAGAATTTTAAAAATATCTTTAAATTTATTAAAAAGAAAAAAACCCTGAAAGATCACATTGGCATGTGTATTCAGACCCTTTGCAACACTTGACATTTAGCTCAAGTGCCTTCCATTTCTCTTGATCATTGCTGACATGTTTCTACACCTTGGTTGGAGCCCACCTGTGGTAAATTAAATTGATTGGACATGATTTGGAAAGGCACACACTTCTCTGTAGAAGACCTCACAGTTGACAATGCATACTGTAGCAGAGCAAAAGCCTTGCGGTCAAAAGAACTGCCTGCAGAGCTCAGAGCCAGGATTATTGCAAGGCACAGATCTGGGAAGGCTACAATAAAATTTCTGCTGCACTGAAGGTTCCTAAGAGGACAGTGACCTCCATAATTCTCAAATAGAAAAAGTTTGGCACAACCAGGACTCTTCCAAGAGCTGATTGCCCAGTCAAGCTGAGCAATTGGGGGAGAAGGTCCTTAGTAAGAGAGGTGACCAAGAACCCGATAGTCACTCTGACTGAACAGCAGAAATGCTGTGTAGAGATAGGACAGAGTTCCAGAAGGACAATAATCACTGCAGTCCTCCACCTATCTGTGCTTTATGACAGAGTGGCTAGACGGAAGCCTCTCCACATGAAAGCCCACTTGGAGCTTGCAAAAAAGCACTTGAAGGACTCTCAGACTGTGAGGAACAAGATTCTCTGGTCTGATGAAACCAACATTGAACAGTTTCACCTCAATTCGAAACATTATGTCTGAAGGAAACCAGGCAAAGCTCATCATCTGCCCAATATCATCCCAACAGTGAAGCACATTATGCTGTGGGGGTGTTTTTCAGCAGCAGGGACTGGGAGACTAGTCAGGGTTGAGTGAAAGCTGAATGGAACAAAGTACAGGGATATTCTCAATTAAAACCTGTTCCACAGCACTCAGGACCTCAGACTGGGCTGAAAGTTCACTTTCGAACATGACAACGATCCTAAGCACACAGCCAAGACAACACAGGAGTGGCTTAGAGACAACTCTGTGAATGTCCTAGAGTGGCCCAGCCAGAGCCCAACTTGAACTCTATTAACCATCTCTGGGGGGACCTGAAAATGGCTGTCCACCAACGGTCATCATCCAACCTGATTGAGCTTGAAAGGATTTGCAAGAAAGAATGGCAGAAAATCCCCCAATCCAGAAGCTTGTTGTATCATATCAAAAAAGACTTGAGGCTGTAATTGCTGTCAAAGGTGCTTCAACAAAGTACTTAGTGAAGGGTCTGAATACTTATGCCAATGTGATATTTCATTTTTTTCTTTTTAATAAATTTACAGACATTTCTAAAATTCTGTTTTCACTTTGTCATGAGGACAGGCTGCAGCATAAAAAAATTGACAAAAGTGAAGGGGTGAATCAGGGGTGGGTTCTAACTTACCTCGCTGCTGGTTCACTTCCTCCTGCGCCGTGTGGCTGCACCTCGTGGGCGCGCGCTCACGAAGCGCACACGTGCATGTGCAGTGCAAAAAAATAACCCCCCAAAAAGCCAAAAACAAGATGGCGATGCATGCGCAGTGCCGGAAACTCGGCTTCTGCACATGCGCAGAAGAAAAAAAACCAGAAAAAATTCAAAAAATAAAAATAAAAATTCAAAAAAATAAAATAAAAAAAGATGGCGGCGTCCACGGACCAGCACCGACCAAACCGGATCCGTGACATCATCATGACGTCACCAGCAGGTTGCTACCGGTTCAGTTGAACCAGTCCGAACTGGGAGGAACCCACCTCTGGTCTGAATACTTTCTGAATGCATTGTATGTATGTGTAACACCATTACTATATGAGCTGCTCTGATTGCCAGTGGGCTTCTAGTTGCAATTCAAGATTGTGGTAGTCAATTAAAAAGTTCTTCATGGCATAGAGCTCAATGATTTGCCACACTGACTAGAGTCAATTATCTCTGCTAATCTGGTAAGATATGACAGAGCTTCATCCTCCAGATCTCATTTATTAAGTGATGTCATATTTTAGAAGGTATACCTTTTCCATTGCTGAGGTTGCCCAAAAATCAGCCCTTGGCTGATCAACCAGGATCAGCAGTTGCAGGACTATTGGGAAAAAAGTTATTTCCCCATCACAAACAAAACAAATAATGAAAACAAATAATTTGTTATTACAAATCAAGTCCACCAAGAAGAAGATATCTGAAAGAATGCATCAGTTCTGAAAAGAACATCCAGAAAAAGAAATAACAGAAAGAGGCTAGCAGATCAAGGTTTTATAATATGAAATAAAGTATTCACAGAAATGGAACTGGAAGAACTGCAAAGGTCTACCCAGGGCAAAGAAATCAAAGCATTGCCAGAAGTAGATCAGATTATAGAGTCAATCCCGAGGGAGTCAGCAGTAGAAGAAGCCTGCATAGCTGTTGAATTGTTCTGATTCCCAAACCAGAAACCATCTCCTCTGCATTTTCCTCAGAAGGAACAAAGCCCTTTATATAAAAAACAAGAGCAATTGAAACAAAGAATAACTGAGCATCTAGAACAGCACAAAACAATAGAATAAAGTAGCCTGCATTGAAGCTTGTTACAATCAGATGCAAGTAAGCCAGAACAGATGAAAGGAAAAAAAAATATGAAGAACAAGAAGCCCTAAAAATACCTACTCAAAAAAATATCACCTAGAAACCAGGGAGATCAAGGAAGTACTGGAAATAAGAAAGCAGTAAATAACAGCGACAATCAAGAAAATCAGCAAATACAAACCTTAAATTGTACACTACAGGAAGAATCTCCAAATTCAGTCAAATCAGAAACATTTCTACCAATCAATCAATCGATCAATCAATGGAAAGAATGCAATGAATCAATATCACAAAGAAAAACAGTCTGGGAGCAGGTATGGGACAACTCAAATATATACAATAAGAATGCTACTTGGATAAAGGAGGTGGATAACAAAGAAGATGACATAAAAGATCTTGTAATAACCATAGAAATGATGGAAAAGGACCAAAAAGATCAGTAATTGCTCAGTACCAGATGAACTGTATGTTTTTTGGTTGAAACATCTGACTCGTCTACAGTCACTCATTGGCAAATAGTTAATATATTGCAAGGAGGTGCAATTGAAGGTTGATTAAACATCTGGCATAATCCACCTGATAATGAAAGATCCAACAAAAGGGACAGAACCAGCAACTAGAGTCCAATTACCTCCTTACAAATAACTTACTAGCTGATGCAGATGCAATCCAACAGATCTAGTTGAAAATAAGCTCTTTCCACCTGAGCAGAAAGGAAACTGTCCAAACAGCTGAGCAATAAAAATTCAGCTCCTAATTGGCAAGTTGGTTTGGAAAACTGCAAGAGAAAGAAGACCAACTTGAATGTAATTTGGAGTGATTACAAAGAGATATTTCACTCCCTGCCATATGATTGGATAATCAAATGCCTAGAAATAACAAGAAATAACAGTAGAAACAGGCTTGGCACAATGGCACAATGGAAGACAGAGTTGCTGGTCAATTGTGATAGACTGGAAGAGGTTAATATCAAGAAATGAATATTTCAAGGAGACTCACTAACACCACTACTATTTGTCATTACATTGATTCCTCTAGCAACAATACTGAGGAAGTCAGACTATGGCCATTACAAAACATCTGGGAAGGACTTGATGAATAGCAGTTAGACTTATATACTGCTTCATAGTGCTTTACAGCCCTCTCTAAGCGGTTTACAGAGTTAGCATATTGCCCCCAACAATCTGGGTCCTCATTTTACCCACCTCAGAAGGATGGAAGGCTGAGTCAACCTTGAGCCGGTGAGATTTGAACCGCTGAACTGCAGCTAGCAGTCAGCTGAAGTAGCCTGCAGTGCTGCACTCTAACCACTGCTAAATGTCTGAGTGACTGTACAACCCTGTAATAACAATAATAAATTCTGTGTGATACCTTTAACCTAATCAAATAAGAACATTTGCCTATCCCAGATCAATGGGAAGGAATCAATAGGTAGATAAAAATGCTAAATTGAAACATCTATGCAACCAAACATAATATAACAACAGTTGTTGATAACAAAAACAAAAAAGCTGGAAGGTGGACATTGTAATACCTGAACACAGCCAAATAGAAAAGAAAGAAGTGGAGAAAAACAGAAAATACAAAGACTTGAAAATAAAGTAGAACAACTGTGGCAAAATACTATTACCAATACTAATGGACACCTTGGTTGCAATTCCAAAATTAGAACTCCATCATTGACAAAATCAGTGAATTCTAAAAGGCAGCTTTACTTGGAATAGCTTACATCCTGTGAGAATACCTTTAATATTATTAAATAACAACGTCTGCCCATCCCAGGTTCTTGGGGAGGATTCAACAGATGTATTAAAAAGCCAAATCTAGTCTAAATATTTGGCTGACTGTGCAATGCATCATAATATACTTAAATATTTATTATTCTGTAACAACTATAAAAAAATCAGTTTATGTTAATTAGATAAAGTGAGCTACTGTATGTTTGCAAAAGAAACATAGAAAAGAAATCAGAACAACACAGATAAAGCAAACTACTTTTGCATAAAGTTCCCTTGTTAGAATAAAAAAGATATTTTACTGGAATAAAAGCCTTTTATTACTAGAATGAAACTGTAATGTCAAATATTATTGCTACCATCATAATATATTCCTTATCAATGATTAATCTGATGTGGCTGTTAGATTCACAACATTATTTTCTTAATAACATTGCTAAATGCTAGTAAACCTGATGGTACAAATAATAGTTAATGGATATGTACATGTTTACCCAAGCAATATCAGTGCAATTTTATATCTGTATTTGGATTTAAATTTGATTGAATTCACTGGAACTTCATTCCACGTAATTATGTTTACGTCTACAAAGTGTGGTTGTAATAATTAGCAATTCCTTAAGTGAGTGGATTGTGATTATGTATTCAGAGTTAAGGTAGTCTTTCTAAACCAGGAGCTTTCAAATAGATTGTTGGGGAAGTCTGATAATTTTAGTCCAATACATTTGCAGATCATCAGGTGGTGAAAAACTGCCATAGATTACAACATATCTTGCAAACCAATAAGAGCCGTAATACATAATAAGCCTGGTCAACATTCATTCATCAAACAGAAGGAGTTTAATGACTATACGAACTGCCTTCTTCTGTAGAAATACTATTGATAAAAAAGGACTGGGTCAATTTTAAAATTGATATTTTTAATTCATGAAATGTATACAATGTTGGTGATTATTAAGTAACATAAAATGTTATTTTAGATACATTGAAGCAAAAAAAAAAAAAAAAGAACCTGAACTTCTAAGAGGGGAATAATTGTAAATTTACTAAAGTGAAATTATGAGGACTAGAAAAGAAATTCAAGCAATGTGATTGTTACTCTTTCCTGTCTAATAAATATATTAAAAAGGACAAATGCCAGTGCTAAAGTGTCAGTTGAAATGTAAATATTTGGATAAAAGTCAAGAAAAGTTCAAATGTATGTGTGATTCTTTTATTTTTAGAATCATGCCACTATTAATAGACAAAAATATTTCATATAAAAGTGTACATGGACCTCAACATTTTGCTTAGGCCTAATTTATAAACAGTTTTAATTAGGTTTGACCTTTTGAACCTGCTCAGTATGACTTCATACCAAATCAAAAGTATGATTGAAGAATCTGAAGCTTTGTGTACCTTGGAGTTATGACTCAAAAATTCCAGAATGGGTGTTTGGCTTTTTTACTTTCTAAATTTTGACGAAATTTCCCTGTTTGTATTTCAATCTAAAAAATGAAAGTTTGAGATAAATAAATGTAATTGCTGATTTTGTATCTTTATTTTTAGAAATAAAATATTAAGGAGAATACATAAAATATACTTGGCTTGAAACAATGTTGGTTCCCACAATAGCCAGCAATGTGCAGAAAACAATTTTTTTCTGCTCTATCAGAAATAAGGATTCAATTTTGAATTCCAGCAAAACCGGACCCGCTATGTTTTTAAATAAGCACCACATAAGGAAAAAATGAACTCTGGGGAAAACAAGAAACCAATATATACTTATAACATTCTGTGTCTGAATGAGACATAGAAAAAGTGAAATGTGTATAAAAATGCATAATTTTAAAAGTGTTAAGGAATTTTAGAAAGACTTTTTGAAAAATCTGTGAAGAATAGCACTTATTTTAGTTGGATGCATAATAACAATAAATAAAAAAAATATGTTGGCTATATTTTAAAAAATTGTAAGACTATAATGTTAGTCCACATCCTTTGAATCCTTTAAAGTTTATTATCCTGAAGAGAATAACAAAGAGTGAACTAAATTATGAAGGCTCACTGCACTAAATGAAACCTGTACAATAAAACATTGAAAATGAAGGTGTAAAATTTATCTAAAATCTATTTAAAAATATAAATCTTTTTTGAATCATCTATGTGAAAAAATAATCTATATATACATAAAATCCTATTTGCACAAACCTTCAGGATCAAGGAGTTTCTCAATTCCCAGGTGTTGTTTAGCTATATTGAACGCATGATCTAATCGCTGCACAGTGGACTGTTGATAAACCACATCGTCCCAGTTGAAGAGATCTGGCCTGGGGAAAAGAAGAAAGCACAACGTTACTTTCAGAATTTTACACACACACACACACACACACACACACACACACACACACACACACACACACACACACACACACACACACACACAGAGTCTGAATCCCAAATGTTGAGAACTACAGATAACTAGAGTGGCATCTTCTACAGACAATATTTTGTAAAAATTTATCTAATAAAAGTTAAATATCAAACAAAAACACAGATGATATCCATTAAATGTTTTAGGTTTAAACAATTTAAAGGCAGGAAGTAATCCCATTTTAGAGAAACAATATAGAATTTTATACTGTTAATTACACTGTTGTGGTATAAATAATTGTATTAATCTGTGACTATATTTTCACTAAGAACAATCCATTTGAATTTTCAATGCTATGAAGAACTTTAATCATATTAAAGATGCATAAAACAGTCCACCGTGGAGCAATAAAATGCAGCATACAGAGAATAATAGATTCAACAGACCCTTCCTCAATTATTTTGCCTTATGGCATAGAAGCACAAGTGACGGAGATCAGAAACCTGAGTATGCCTTCTTTATTTCATCCAGGCATTTCCTTTTCCTTGATATAAGCTACATACTGTCCATTATCTCATTGTTTCCAGGCACATATAGATAGAAGACATGTGCCAACACTGACAAAAATTCTATGGAGAAACAGAGTGTGTCAAGGCTCCGACTAACGAACCCAAGCAAATCAGAACTCTGAGACTGGAATCTTCATCAAAGAACTTCTTTTTTGGGTACATCATATTGGCACAGTTAAGTGTAAAACCAACTCTAAATCTTTCCCATGGTTTCAGTATAATTAAAATAGGAAATAATTCTCTCCCCAAATTCACAGGGCACGTTGGCCAATTAGGTTAATTGGCAGGTTCTCCAGGCACTCCCCGACCTTATCCATCACCTGTAGGAATGACCTTGGTTCCCACGAGAAAACTCTGTGTTGTGTCTAGCAAAGCATTCCATCCCCCCCCCTCCTTACACTGTGTGGCAACTGAGGAACAAGAAAATGGCCCCTGCCAGCTTCGTTTTGAAGTTGACAGAGTGTTTATACTGCTACAGTATGTCTGCAAAGTACTTACTGTCATTTTGTCCTAGGAATCTATACTGATTCAGTAATTCAGTCACAATACTAGGCAAGTGGTGCAGGCTTAACAGATTAACAGAGTTGGAAGGGACCTTGTAGGTCATCTAGTCCAACCCCCCGCCCAAGCAGGAGACCCTACAGTAAGGTCTTTCATTAAGTGGTATATTTTCAAATCCATCATCAAGGACTACTGATGGGAAACTATTGAAGTAGGCTAGGGTGTATATAATGGTGTCTTTTTGTTTAAAGGTATAAAGTTATGTGTGTATACATAAGAGAGAGACAATCTGTTCATCTCTAGGGTTTTTTTTTGCCAGTCCCAGTACATGATAAATGCCTAATAGGTTGTAAAACACAATGTTAGCAAATTAATTTTCAGCATGAATTGACTCATAAAGGTTTATGCTAGCATCTCAGGATATTAAAGGATTTATCAGTTAAGTTATTATATTTAATAACTCTTGGTTGTAGAAGAGCACCTTCTGTAAAAATACTAGAAAAATTTAACAGTTTCAAAGATATAAATGCTGATACACAGGGCAGGTAAAAATATAAATGAGTCAAATATAGCTGTCCAAGAAGTCTGATAACGGCCTAACAATAAAATCTCTCTATTTTCTAAGTAAATGGGCATCAATGAAATGAACATAATACTTTTAATTGGACCAAGTTTTATCAGCAACACAAAAGTAACAGTGCAAGTCTGAAGTCCAAGTAGCAATGTGCCAGCACAGCTGTGAGAATACGAAGGGATTACAATAAGTAAAAAATGCACCTATATATCACTACAAGGATTATGTATATATTTATATAATAAAATGATTTCGGAAAAAGTAGTTTAATGCAACTGTCATTCATGGCAAGCATTTTTACAAATAGCAGTTCACATAAACTTGTGGGGTACCACAAGGTTCCGTCTTAGGCCCAGTACTCTAATATCTTCATAAATGACCTAGACGAGGGAATAGAAGGGGAACTAACCAAATTTGCAGATGATACCAAGCTGGCAGGAATAGCTAACACCCCAGAGGACAGGCTCAGGATCCAGACGGATCTTGACAGACTTGAACACTGGGCCCTATCTAATAAAATGAAATTCAATGCAGAGAAAAGTAAAGTCCTACACTTAGGTAAGAAAAACCAAAAATATACATAATTATCATAAATTGGTGCAACAAAATAAAACGGATTTGGAGAAGTGGAAAAATCTACAACTATCATTGATGGGGAGAGTAGCCACCATAAAAATGAATATCCTGCCAAGATTCAATGGCTAGCAGACAAAACAGGAGCCAGGAAAAAGGAAATATATGGTCACCACACTACAAAAAAGACGTTGAGACTCTAGAGAAAGTGCAGAGGAGAGCAACCAGGATGATTAGGGGTCTGGAAACTATAACATATGAAGGGCGGTTGCAAGAACTGGGCATGGCTAGTCTAGCGAAGAGAAGGACCAGGGGAGACATGATAGCAGTGTTCCAATACTTGAGGGGCTGCCACAGAGAGGAGGGGGTCAGGCTGTTTTTCAAGGCACCAGAAGGCCAGACAATGAATATTTGGTTGGAAACTGACCAAGGAGAGATTCAACCTGGAGATAAGGAGAAACTTTCTGACAGTGAGAGCGATCAACCAGTGGAACAGCTTGCCTTCGGAGGTTGTGAGAGCTCCAACACTTGAGACTTTCAAGAGGAGATTGGACTGCCATTTGTCTGAAATGGTGTAGGGACTCCTGCTTGAGCGGGGGGTTGGACTAGATGACCTACAAGGTCCCTTCCAACTCTATTAATCTGTAATCTGTAATCTGTAATCTAAACTATACACTTAATCTGCACAATTATCTTTTTCTTTGAGATCAGTTGGCATTGTTTTCTTCAGAAAAATGGAGTGAATAATCTTATTGCTGCATCTTTTTCAGAAACAGCTTTCTCCGAAGAATACCAGTAATGGAATTTAATTCAGGTTGCAATCTGGATGGCTCCAATCCTAATGATGTTCCGGAAGTTATTAGAACTGTCTATTCTGCCAAGTCCTGGAACACTGTTCTCCCACTGAATAGAGGATATTCTTGTTGTTGTTGGTTGGGGGGAGGGCTTTCATTATTTCTTTTGTCTTTTTTATTTTTGATAGCCTATAAAATTTATGAATGAATGAATGAATGAATGAATGAATGAATGAATGAATGAATGAATATCCAAGGATATTCTGGATGCTAAATAAGCAAAAACATAAAAAAGCAAAACTTTTCATTACAATGAAACAAAAGCCTCTTCATAGTGTTCCAAAAGACTGATAGAGGTGGGGATATCTGGTGGGGATATTTGGGAGTGGAGAGTATTCCATAGGGCAACTACAGAGGTGGGTTGCTGCCAGTTCGGACCGGTTCTTTAGAACGGGTAGCAGAAATTTACCGCCGCTCGCCGAACCAGCAGCGATGACTGGTGGTCCATGCTCCCGTACTGGTCCTCCAGTCACCGCAGCTTGGAAAAATACCCTCTGCGCATGCACAAAGGCTTCTGCGCATAGGGTCATTTCCGGGTGTTTTGCACGACGTCGCGATCAGAACCGGTAGGAAAGGTAAGTAGAACCCACCCCTGGGCAACTACCATGACATAGAAGGCACATCTCCTAGGGCCCACCGTATAACATTATTTCACCAGGAGTACTCAGACGCCATTCTGACAGAACTGGTGGAATAGGCAGAAATCACTAGGGAGAACTGGTCCTTGTATATGGGCCCATAGCAAGCAGGTTTTAATGATGACAATCAGCAATTTTGAATTGCACCTGGAAATCCACCAGTATCATTGCTGCCATAGCAATGTTATTACATGGGCATATTATTATGCAGCCAAAATGTCACGTGCCACTGTATTCTGGACCAGCTACAACTTCCAAATACTCTTTTGTTCTACATTTAGTATATTGCAATAGTTCAATGGAAATATGAGTAAGGCATGAGCGATTCTGAGCACTTTCTCCTGGTCTAGGAATGGCACAAGTGGTGTATAAAGTCTACTTGTGTGAAAGCTCGTTGGCCACAGCTGCCACCTGTTCCTCAGGCATGAGTTGTGAGTCCAGGAGAACGCTAAAATTGTACACTGACTCTGTCTAGAGGGATGTAATCCTGTTCAATATTAACAAAGGGAAAATCACTATATTGGTGGGATGTGGTACTAAAACCTCACCCACTCAATCTTATCAGGATTGAGGTGAAACCTGTGGAAGGATCACTAGTTTAAAAGAAACAAAGGGGGGGGGGAGGATTGAGGTGAAACCAATTCTTTGTTTCCTATTCAAACAGTACATCTTCTAGGGAAAGAACTTCCATAGCATTGTTTGGGGAGCTTGGGATAGGAATGTACAATTGACTCCATTCTAAATATGTTTAATAGGAAAAGTAAATCCCACAAAATAGTGCCTAAAACCAGACCTCTCTTATACTATTGATATTAACTGGAACCAATTTTGGAGAAAGGAATAGAATCCATAAAATAGGATGCATTGAAAATATGGTTTGTGAATGTATACAAATTATGCTGTGCTAACAATCTGCATTACATTTTAAAAATTTTTAGTGTTATATATGTTATTTAAATTTTTATTCACTAGTATGAAACTATACGTTATAAAGTTGTCCTATAGAATGAGTTGAAAAGACATAAAATTCATAGCTGCAGCAGACCCTGTAAGAACACTGGGTTCACTAAAACCTCACTTTCTTAAGCATGCTTTAATTACAACTATTCCAAAGAGAGCTTTGGAACTGTAGTTATTTTTAAGAAGCTTTCAGTAAGTGACACTTCATTCCAGATTAAAACAAAGAGTAAAATAATAATGTAAAAGATGTATGATTAATGGCAAAAAGCTAAAAGTTATGTATAAACTTAAGTATAAAGTATAACTTAACCTTAAAAAGATTAAAATGGATTAAGTGGGTAGTTAAATTTGAAATATTAGGATTTTTATTAAAGCATTTTTAATTTATAAATTAAATACCTTCATGGGAATTTAAACTATTTATAGTTCCAGTGGAAAGATAATTGGCAGACTTTGCAAAACAAAGCAATACATGAATTCAATAAATGAGATATTCCATGTGCCCATAGAATTAGAGTGTCTGAAGAGATCAAATTTTAAGGACATAAGATGAAAAAAAAGAAAAGAATTATCCCTTTCATTTCTACTTTAGTACCTGATGAAATGGCAATTATTAGAAAGGTAAAGCAACCTACAGAAATTAAAGAAAAGACTATCACATTTGAGACATTTCAATAGATCTTTTAGAAATTGGAAAATAAGGTTATACCTACAATAACAGCATTAATAACTGCCAATGTGAATGCATGCTTTAAAAGAGATCTGAAGGAAGAGCTAAAAGTAGAGATGAAAAATAATCTTGAAAAATTTACAGGACAACTCTGTGCTGAGGTAATTCAAAATGAAGTCAAAGTGGACATTTTGAAAAATAAAACATAAATTTTGGAAAACAAAATAATAAATAAAGAGGGGATATACACGTTAAGTCAAGAAAATGATGTAGATAATAAGATTATTCCTGGATTTTCAAGAGAAAGGTGGCTTTACAGGACAACTTGGTGAAAATAGTAAAGAGAGGATTGTTGAAGCCTCAAAAAAAATATATGGATGGGCAAAAGGGATGTGGCTAGAGACCAAGTCCTACAACAATATTCCTTCCAACTCGGTTATACTGTTACTCTTACAAATTTCATTGTCAACCTGTAAATCCTATATTAATTTACGAAAGAAGCCTGCTAAAGTTTTGAAGAATTTCATGCAAAGGAAGAAAAAAATGAAAAAAATATCTTCAACATTTGAAGGGACTAACGATAAAGATTGATAAAAGTAGAAGGAAGGAATATAAAGTTGGTTTATTTGATCAAGGTTAAAATACAGTAGATATGTTCTCTCTGGTAACCATCAATGGATTTTTGCTGAAAACAGGATGGAAATAACAATATTTATATATTTGTTTATAGATAAAGAGATAGAATGTGGGAAGAAGAGATAATTGGTTGTATTTTAAGAGAAGATGATAAGTTACTAAAATTGTTTATACTTGTGATGAAGGTAGGAAGTAACCTTTCAATATATTTCTTTTGTCTATCTTTTCTATATTCTGATTTTTAATTTATTTTCTATTTTTTCCTTTTTCCTTTCTTTTCTGCACCTTTTACTCCTTTTTATTCTATGTTTTCAGTTTGCATTAGTTTTTACTGTTCTAATTATAATATTTCATCAATTTTCTATATGAATTAATGATTATTTTTTTAACCCAGTGGGATTTATCTATAGAACTTTGGAGACTAGTGGAGTCTGATAAATGTGTTTTCATTATCATGCAGCATTAAATAAAAATGTAAGTTAATTAAGCTAATTGCAATATGTTTTCTAGTCAAAATGTATCTCAAGCAGAGGTGGGCTTCAGCTGGTTTGCACTGGTTCAGGTGAACCGGCAAATCCCACCACTGGCTGGCCCCGCCCCGCCCCTTACATCCACTCCTTTTCTCACCTTGTCTGCTTTGGCCGCTCGCGTTATACTCTCTGGCTTCCTCGCCTTGCTTGCCAACCTTTGCCAGTAGCCTAAACTCATGCTCGTGTGGTCCAGCTGCTCTCTGGTTCCCTTGCCAGCTTTCCAGGAGCCCCAGCTTGCCTAGAGCACATGGTGCCCGCGGCCCAGCAGCCAGCTGTTCTCCGGTTCCCTCGTCAGCTTTCTGGGAGCCCCAGCTCGCCTAGAGCACATGGTGCCCGCGGCCCAGCAGCCAGCTGTTCTCCAGTTCCCTTGCCAGCTTTCCGGGAGACCACATGGTGCCCATGGCCCAGCTGCTCTCTGGCTTCCTCGCTCTCAAGCCTTTGCCACTAGGTAGGTAAGTTGCTTTGGATTTTTACATCACCCAGGGGCCGTTGCATTGCCCACGGGAAAATCTATGGCCTGCTGCGCTTGGCCAAAAGGCTGTGGGGGGGGGGACATGGCAAGGCTCAGCCGCCTTTCAGGCTTGGCTCTGGGAGGGAGGCCCAAGAGAAAATGCTTGGTCTGGGCACACAGCGCCCCAGCACGGCGCTCTCCCCAGAGGGTCATTCGCCTGTCACCCAGAAGCGACGAGTCACCCTGTCACGGGTTGGATGCAGGACCCGAGGTGGAGGGGAGGATGAGTGGGCAGCAGCCGAGAGCCGGGCCCAAAAGGAGGCCAAGCCTTGCCATATTGCCCCCAAGGCGGCCCTTTGCCGAATGGGCAGGTCCGGAGCAAATCTCCCTCTCGCGGTATGCCACTTTCCACATTTAATTTTGGAGTCATTTGGGTGAGGGCAGCCTACCACATCAAGGCCCGGCGGCACACCCCCCCGAGCAGTGATCCCTGCCGCTGCGCAAGCCAGCCTGCCTAGCCCGAGCCCGCCGGGCACTCCTGGCCAGTCCCACAGAGACTGCAAGCTAAGGAATGATCACCCTCCACCAGCTGGCCTGAGCCCGCCCACTCGGTCAGGTTTTGGGAGTGCCTGGCTTCCCAGCCACCCTCCGTCCTCTGGAACGGCAGCAGCAGCATGCTCCCATCGTCCCAGAAATACTATAAAGCCTCCATGGCCTCGTGTTAGGCTACCCGGCTGCCTCGGGAGCAAGGGGGAATAAAGAAACCAGCAGGCAGCCCGAAGCATCGCTTGCTTTGCTGTCCTGCCTCCGCTCTTGCAAATTTCACTGCCTTTTCTCTTGCTGCGCGGCCCTCCCAAACTTTGAGACTGGAGCGGCTCCCTAAATGAGAAAGCTGGCTGTGAGACGAGGGGAGTTGGGAAGAGAAAAGGCAGCAGAGGCAGGAGCACAAAGCAAGCAAGTGAAACTTTGCCTGCCAGCTGGCCTCTTTATTCCCCCTCGCTCCCGGCAGTAGCAGCACACGTGGCTGCCTTTTCTCTTGCCGTGTGATCTTTGAGACTGCACATCCCTAAAGGTAATGGTGCTGTGGTGGCAGGGGGGCGGCGCAGGTGAGCCGAAGTGGCGGTAGCGATGGCCGAAGGCTTAGTGTGCAGGAGCAAAGCGCAACTTGCCTTTGTGCTGCCCATTCCACTTTCGTCATGGTACATTTATGCCAGCTGGTGGTGCCCAAGGTAGCCCTTGGTTCCCGCTGCTTCGGCTCAGAGCTGAAAGCTGCGGCTGGGGTCAGTTGTAGCTTTGCTATCCATCGCAGCTAGGAATCTCAAATAAAGCCAAGAATGAATGCTTGTGTTGTAGCCAATCCAGGCGCTAGATAGGCAGGCGCAGGTCCCTGCAAACTCCATCGTCTGCCAAGAAGCCCAGCCGAAGTTTCGCTCACTGAGGCACAGGACTCCTGATGATGGGATGGGGTCCTTCAGGTACTTAGCTTGGCCACCTATTAGCTCCAGCCCCTCCCTCTATCTTCGGGAGTCCCGGCTACTCAGCAAGTGGCATGCAAAACTTCAGCCGGGCTCCTCGAGAGACGGAGTTTGCAGGGGGCTGATCTAGCTCCCGGGCTGGCTACAAGACAAACGTTCATTCTCGGCTTTGAGATTCCTAGCTGCAATGGGCAGCAAAGCTAGGTTTGTCCCCCTGTGCCGATCCAGCAGACAAAACAGGAAAAGGGGGCAGAGAGAAACAGTCCCGTTGCCAAGGTATGCGTGGGTTGGAGGGAAGCGCCGCTGGCTCACTCACGCTCTCTTTTCCCAGTCTAGCTTGTTGCAGGCGGAGCCACATTGCCCTTTACAAGCCCGCTGTCATTGAAGCTGGGCGCCGGTGAGGGCTGGCTTTTTGCCTAGGTTTGTCTGGCTGTCGGGGGGTGGGGAGGGAAACGGACGGGGTCCTGGGGAGGAAGCCTGCGTCAAGCTAGACTACCCCCTTCTTCGCACGAGATCACCCAGCAGTGGGGAGGAAGAGGGAGAAGGGGGCGGTGTTCCTGTGTGCTGCTGTTTCTGTGTGCTAACTGTTATGTTCTAACTGTTTAGACTGTGTTGCATGGTTCCAACCAGGTCCAGCGTTTGAGCGGGAAAAAGCTCAAACGCTATTGGCTGGTCTGTCTGACAGCTCCCTATAAAAGGGCAAGCTGTCAGACTGCTCTTTGCTGGTTGCTTACACAAGAGCTGAAATAAAGAGCTGCTTTGGAAGTCTGTCTCCTGTCATCTCTACCCACTATCCAACAGTGGCGACGAGGGCTTGGGCCAGGAGAACTGTGACTAGCTTCTTCAGCACTTTCAACCAGCCAGGCAGACATCTTCCTGCCTCCTTCTGCCG
>QLTV01003113.1:542422-556986 GCA_003457575.1 Thermophis baileyi | reverse complement strand
TGTGTGTGTGTATATATATCTCTCTATCTCTCTCTCTCTCTCTCTCTCTCTCTCTCTCTCTCTCTCTCTCTCTCTCTCTCTCTCTCTCTCTCTCTAAATATATATATATATATTTATTTATATATATATAAAATTAAATGTAATGGTTAATAATAATGAAAATAACTGTTCTCTCTTATTTTTGAATATATGGCATATATTTTGATTAATTTACTCAGAACATATTTAGAATATCTATATCTATATTGCAGTTAATGTTATTTTTACACTGAACAACTTGATTAGAGTGATTATGAGAAGAAATATAATAGTTGTATAAGATACTTAGTAGTATTACGGAGGGGGTGTGTGAATCTGCAGATAAACAATTGATGGTAATTTGGGAAAGTATCTATAGAATCCTTGGAGAACAAAGTAAAATCTTAAAAGAAATGTCTAATATTACTACGACAACCCTGAGGACAGGGAAAAAAGCTGCATCGAAACCAACGATGACGACAGCCTCCCCGTCAACTCAACGGTAAATAGAAGGAATGTTAACAACAGATAAGACCAACACAATGCCTAATATGCAAACGATGCAAGCCACCTTGTTATTAATCCAGGAAACAATGGTGAAGTTACAACAAACAATGTCAAATAATCATGGAGAACTGAAATCTGATATTCAGAAATTGGACGAAAAAATGGTTTAAATCCAGGAAGCAATCCAGAAAAATGAACAAAAAATAAAAATGGTGGAAAACAAAATGGAACAAACCAAGAAAAAATTGGAATTGGTCGATCAAAAGATGATGGCGATGAATAAGGATTTAGAGGAATCAATAATCCATCTAGAAATGGACCAGGCAGCATTCTACCTAAGATTTCAAAATGTGACAGAGACCAAAGAAGAAGATCTAGGACAGATAATGGCAGAACTAATCGCAGCAACACTCCAAAGAGATAAACACGAAATCTTAAATGAATTGGATGAAGTTTATAGAATCCAAACTAATTATGCTAGGCGCCATAGACTGCCCAGAGAGGTACATATCAGATTTGCTCGAAAAAAGGTCAGGGATATAATTTATAAGATAACTTGAGAAGAACCAATGGTATACAAAAATAAGGAAATTATTATCCTGAAACAAATCCCTAGAAAAGTTCAAGAACAGCGAAGAGATTACCGTCCTTTGGCCGCACAATTGAACAAATGGAACATATTGTTTAGGTGGATACTCCCGGAAGGAATGCTTGTTTCCTGGCAGGGCAAAAAGATCAAAATTGATAACTTAGACAAAGCCAAGGAATTATTTGACCAACTGACGGGAACAGAAGAGGACTACAGTAGTAGGGGGGAGCTGGAGACCGCAAGCCAAGAACAACAACAACAGGAAGCCAGTGGAGGCGAACAGGAAGAGAGAAGCAAGGAAGAAAAAGAACACCAAGAAGAAGATGGTATTAGAACAAGAACACAAAGAGCTATAAGGACCAACAGGAACCAGAAACCGGTTGACAAATAGGAGAATGGAAGAGCTGAAACTATCAATTAATGTCAATGGACTAAATGCATTGGTAAAAAGGAAACAAATATTTACAAAATTAATTAAACAAAAGCAGATATTGTGTGCCTCCAAGAGGTACATATCAAAAAACAAGATGAAAAATACTTAGAATATAATAAATTGGGGAAGCTACACACAGCATTGGTGGAAAAAAAGAAAAGAGGGGTGGCACTATACATTAAAGAAGGGATAAAGGCAAAACAAATTTATGCAGATCCAAAAGGAAGAACATTAATGATGGAAGTTATAATAGGGCAAAAATAATCTTGTTGGTAGTTATCTATGCACCTAATAAAAACCAAGGGGAGTATTACAAGAAAGTGCACGAAAAGATTATTGAGATAGGGCAAGGGAATGTATGTATTGTGGGTGACTTTAATGGGATAGTAGATACTAAACAAGAGTATACCAGCGATATAAAGAACAAAAAAAAAAGAAATATATTACCAAAAACCTTTTTTAAGATGACAGAAGAATTGAACCTGACAGATATGTGGAGAAGCTTACACCCAAAAGAAAATAAATATACTTTTTATTCCAACCCCCATAAATCATGGTTGAGGATTGACATGGCATGGATGAATAAGGAAGTAGGCAAAGGAATAGAGAAGATAGAGATTTCCCCAAATACGTGGGCAGACAATAATCCCCTTGAAATAATATGAAGAGGCCAAAGAAAAAAGAGTAGAAGATGGACATTAAACCCCCAGATTTTAAAGGAGAAGGAATATACACAAACGATTACTAAAGAATTGATACTGTTTTTCAAAGAAAACAAAAAACAACATACTACACTATCAACTCTATGGGATACAATGAAAGCATACATAAGAGGGTTAACGATAGCATACATGGCAAAGAAAAACAAGGAGAAATGGAAGCAGTATAATATATTAAAGGAAGAAATTGGAAATTTAGAAAACCAACTCCAAAAAAAATCAGGGAATGAACAAATTAAAGAAACATTGGTCTTAGTTAAACATAAATTAAATATATTAGAAGAAGATGACATTGCAAGAAGCCTAAAATTTACCAAACAAAACTTCTTCAAACACGCCAACAAACCAGGGAGATGGCTAGCTTATAAATTGAAAAAAGAAAAAGAAGGAAGGATAATACAACAGCTATGCGATGAAATGGGGAATTTACAAAATAACAAAGAAGAGAAAAAGAGGATTACACAAAAATATTTTGAGAATCTTTATAAACAGGAACTAATAGCGAAGGATAATATAAGGAATTATTTGAAGGGGGAAGGGATGCCACCATTAGAGGAGGAAAAAAGAGTGATCCTAAATAGAGAAATAACACTAGTAGAACTGAAAGAGGCAATCCAAAAACAAAAGAACAATAAGACCCTGGGGCCAGACAGCCTTCCAGGGGAAATTTATAAAAATATGGGTGAACTAATAGAACCAATATTATTGGAAGTATGTAATGAAGCGTTGAACAAAGCAAAATTACCGGAATCATGGAGGGAGGCATATATCACCTTGATATTGAAAGAAGGTACAGACAAGAACCAAATTGGGAACTATAGGCCAATCTTGCTCCTAAATGCTGACTATAAAATATTTATGAATATTATAGCAGAGAGATTGAAAAAACTATTAAACGAAAATATACACCCTGATCAGAACGGATTTCTACCAACAAGACAAATAAGAGACAACACAAGAATTGTAGTGAATATATTAGAATACTACGAAGCCCACCCAGAAAAACAAGCGGCCCTGGTTTTTTTGGATGCTCAAAAGGCTTTCAATAACCTAAATTGGCAATTTATGATTCAACAAATCAGAGATATGAACTTTGGAGACAAATTTGGAAATATGATAGAAGCAATATACACTACTCAAAAGGCAAATGTAATATTGAACAGGGATACTACAAAAACATTCCAAATAACAAAAGGAGTACGCCAGGGATGCCCGTTGTCATCTCTACTCTTTATATTGACATTAGAAATATTATTAATTAGGATTAGAGAGAATCAAGAAATAAAAGGAACAAGGATTAAAAAGGAAGAATATAAAGTTCAGGCCTTTGCCGACGATTTAGTATTTTTTATTGAGGAGCCATTGGAAACTGGCCCCACCTTATTACAAGAAATAGAAAAATATGGAGAAGTATCGGGCCTTAAAATTAATAAAGACTAAAATGTTAGTTAAAAATGTAACAATGAACCAGAAAAAGAACTGGAAATGGGATTACAAATTACTAAAAAGATTAAATATTTAGGAATTTGGTTAACAGCAAGATGCTCCTCAATAAAAGATGACAATTACATAAAACTATTTCAACAAATAAAGAAGGATTTGGAAAGGTGGGAGACACTACAATTATCTTTATTAGGAAGAATAGTGACTATTAAAATGAATATTTTACCTAAATTACTCTATTCCAAACAATCCCTATAAAATTGGATAAGGTTTTTTTTACAGATTTAAACAAAATAACTACAAATTTTGTTTGGTCAGGTAGAAAGGCGCAGATAAAATTAGCTTCGCTTCAGGATAGCAGAAGTAGAGGTGGCTTTGGACTCCCGGCATGGGAGCTCTATTACAAAGCAGCAATACTGGTATGGATTAGAGACTGGGTACACCTAAAAAATAGAAGAACCCTAACATTAGAAGGGCATGATTTACAAAAGGGGTGGCATGTGTTTTTGTGGGATAAGGGAAAGAAGGCACACTTGTATTTCTACAGACACAAAATAAGAGATGCGTTAATACAATTTGGGAAGACATAAGGAGTAAACATTATACGAGGATCCCAGGGTGGTTATCCACCATGGAGGCAATGATCTACCCCAATACATTGGATATAGCTAGAACATACAGATACAATGAAATTTTAGATTGCCAAGGGAAACTTAAAAACAATCAAGAGCTAAAGGAACAAGGAATATGCACTGACTGGTGGCCATACCTACAGGTACAATCTAGATATAAGAAGGACGCAGAGGAATATGGATTTGAAACTGAACCACAACAATTAGATAAACTGTTGGTAGGTCCAGAGGGAAAATTAATATCCAAAATATATAACTATTTACTACTATCTACTAGAATTTGATAAAGCAGAGGAGGTGGTAAAAGAACCTATGATTGCCTGGGCCAAGAATTTCAGACATAATATAGAATTGGAAGATTGGGAAAAAATTTGGAACAAAAACTACACAATTACTAAATCTGTGGCCTATAAGGAAAATCAATATAAGATGTTTTATCGTTGGCATTTGGCGCCGGCGAGATTGGCCAAGATGTACCCACATCTAAACCCAAAATGCTGGAAATGTAAACAGGGACAAGGTACCTTCTTTCATTCATGGTGGTTATGCCCTGAAGCGAAAAGATATTGGAAGAATATACAGAATTGGCTGCAGGATTTAATTAAATGCCAAATAGAATTCAAACCCGAACTATTTCTCCTGGGGATAATTAGGGCGAAATACAATAGAAAATCAAAGTACTTGATGTTACACATAATAACGGCGGCAAGGATTGCCTTTGCGCAATATTGGAAGAAAGACAGAAGCCCACCAGAGGGACTAGTAATCCCAAAAATATTTGAATGTGCAGAAATGGACAAACTCACATTAGAGTTAAAGGAAAAGGATGATTCAGAATACTATGCGGTATGGGAGAATTGGTATGAATGGATAGACAATAGAAATAAGAAATATAAATGTACATAGGGTTAGATTGATTGGAAATAGAATGTATCTAATGTACTGAATAATGATTCTAATTGTATGAACAATGTCACAGATCTGTTAATTATGTGATAGAGGCATGTAAAGAAAAATTGTGCAATAAAAACAAATTTTAAAAAAAGAAAATAGTTTGAACTTTGAAATGAGAATATTTTATAAATTTCATCATCCAATTCTATATATTAACACACTGATACTGTATTTTTACTGCAGTTACCTGAAAATCAGAAATCAGAAATAATATAATATAAATATTTTATAAATATTTTAGACATTTAAATTGATATCTCCATGTTTTTGTTCACTATACAATATTTCATACAATGAAATACAGTATATTAATAAAAGGACAGTAGTGGAAAATGTCACTGCAAGTTTCTATTAAAGGAGGACAATATGTGAAAACTTTTGGGACATTTGCTAGGAAAAAGAAGAGAACGTCATAAAGAAATTTAAAACATCAGCAACTTACACAAATTGCAATATATTGTTTATATTTTTATAAAATATTATAAAATATTTACAGGTACAAGGTCCACAAATACTAATTTTACAATGAATTTTATATGCAAAAGCATTGCTAGATAGATATAAACATACAAGTTTTTGGCCTGTAAGACCTTCCAGGAGCTCCAAAAGCTTTCGACCATCTTGCAAATCTTTGAAGAGATCTTCAATTGGATGAATACCAAACTGAAATGAGAGGACATTTATTAGACTGTATGCTAAACTGTTAAGAAAATATTGTGTCTGTTGCTCATACAGAAGGAAATTTTTCTAAAAGAAAGCTGGCTTTTCACTTTTAGCAACAAAATATCTTATTTTGTTACTAAATTTATCAAAAACATCAGGCATAAGATTCTCTCACAAACCAGGTAGATTAGGGCAAAAGAACAAACAGTATAATTCTCATGAGGTATTGTTCTATAATCTGCAATATAGTCTGTTTCATTTATGTTGCACTTTCCAACTCATGAATTAAAAAATATTTCACAATTGAATACTACCTAGTTTTCTATTCTCATATAGCCAGATAATCTTTGCTTCAGCAATATATTTGTTACATCACTTCTGACATTCTTACCCAAGAATCAAACAATGAATATATTCTTATCATTGTTGATACCAGAATGGAGTATGACAAATTTCCATCTATGGCAGCAACTCTTATCAATGATCTCTTATCCTATTATTTATGAATCTATTGTACAAGTAATTCTTTAAGGACAAGTCATAACTTCTGAAGACCAGTTTTGGTGGATATAAAAGACATTAGGGTTTCCTTCACAAAAGCTAGTCTGACATAGAAGTAAGTCTGTGCTATATACTCATAAATTTTTAAAAAATCCTGCCATGGTAACAAAGCCAAATAATGAGAATACACAAACATCTCAGGAGTAACTTGTCCTGTTATGGAGAAGGCAAGTATTTCCAGATGAGATCTACAGACTAGACCAGGGGTCCCCAACCTTTTGGATCTCAGGGACCACCAAGGTCATAATTTTAAATCCCACAGACCCTAATTCATAATTTTAAGTCCCGCAGACCACTAATATGATTTTTTTTAAAAAAAGATAAATACATTTGTAAAATAATGATCAGAGAACTTCTATTTTATTAATATGAAATGCACCTATTTAATATAACAAAATTATAAATGCTTATTTAATTATAACAAAATCGTAAATGTTTATTTAATCATAACATATTTGAAGAATGTTTTAATTGTAACAAAATTATTAAAGTTAGTGTAATTATTACAAAATAATTGAAGCATATTTAAAAGTGAATTACTGATGTTGTTGGGAAAGTCAGTCCCATATTCCAGAGCTGTAGCTGTAGTCCCTCCGCTCTCCTCCCCTCCCTTCCCACCGTTCCTTTCCTTCTTTGCTTTCTTTTTCTTCCCCTTCCCTTCCCTTTCCCTTCTTCTCCCCCCTTTCCCTTCCCTCCCCTCCCTTCTCTCTCCTTTCCTTTCCTTCCTTTCCTCTTCTTTCCTCTCCTCTCCTTTCCTTTCCTTTCCTTCTCTTTCCTTCTTTCCACTCCTTTCCTTCTTTCCTTTCCTTCTTCTCTCCTTTCCTTCCCTTCTTTCCTTTCCTCTTCTTCCTTTCCTTCTTCTTTCCTTTCCATCTTTCCTTTCCTTCTCTTTCCTTTCCTTCCTTTCTCCTCCTTTCCTTTCCTCTTCTTCCTTTCCTTTCCTCTTCTTCCTTTCCTTTCCTTCTTCTTTCCTTTCCTTCTTTCCTTTCCTTCTCTTTCCTTTCCTCTTTCCTTCTTTCCTTTCCTTTTCTTTCCTTCTTTCCTTTCCTCTTCTTCCTTTCCTTTCCTCTTCTTCCTTTCCTTTCCTTTCCTCTTCTTTCCTTTTCTCCTCTCCTTTCCTCTCCTTTTCTTTTTTCCTCCTTTCCTTTCCTTTCCTTTCCTTTCCTTTCCTTTCGTCTTTCTTTCTTTCTTTAGCTTCCGGGATGACCAAAGGGCCAGTCCTGTGACTACCACAGCTCTGCAATATGGGACCGGCCCATGGTGGGGCTGTAAACTGCTGCCATAGGGGGTGGCACGTGCAATGTGCAACTTTGCAGGTGGTGAAACGTGCAAAAAGGAGCACAGCCCTCACCGGCCAGAATGAAATGGTGCTGTTGCGGCGGGGGGGGGGCACAAGCAGGCCGAAGCAGGGGTTGCGATGGCTGGAAGCTGCGGGAGTGAAGCGCTACTTGCATTTGCGCGGCATCAGCATTCTGCCTCGGTATATTTGCGCCAGCCAGCGGCACAAGGCAGCCCTCGTCTCCTGTCGCTTGGGACTCAGAGATGTAAACGGCGTCTGGTCTGGGTAGCAGCCAGTTTGCTGTCCATTGCGGACGCTAGCTTGGCCCCCTGCAAACTCTCATCTCTCGAGGAGCTCTCGCTGAAGAAGCACAGGAAATCCCATGCTGGAGATCCGTCTGACACTATGGGATTTTATAAGCTCATTTTATATTCCCAGAAGAGCATATATTTTTCTATATCTACTTGTTCACTATTTTAAAAGTCCTCTTCTAACAAAAAGGGTATATTTATATGTGCAATTCCTTTAAGAAAAATAAGAGATATGCCCTTATCAAGCATGTTCCTTTCTCAGATTAAAAAATATGTTGCAAAATGTTTATCTGAACATCTCTATTGAGGTGCTTGAGAAAGAAGTCTGTGACCAAGCAGAAACATAAATAGCTGATCAAAGTAGATTTAGACAACTATGTGATGTACCAATAGCAATAGCACTGAGACTTATAAAGCTCCATAGTTCTTTATAGCACTTTCTGAGTGGTTTACAAATGTCAGCCAACAATCTGCATCTTCATTTTACTGACCTTGGAAAGATAGAAGGCTGAGTCAACCTTGAGCAGGTCAGGATCGAACTCCTGGCTATGGGCAGAGTTAGCCTGCAATACTGCATTCTAACCAATGCACCACCACAGCTCTTGTAGCCACAAAATTGGCAACACAATTTTATGTTGCATAAGTTTCCAATTTTATGGTAAGTGTTGAATTTTATTTTATTCTGTGTTGGTTGAAAAACATTGCCTCCTCTCAATTTTTTCAACTTTAGTGTCCAGTCCTACGCACTATATTTCTTTAAAAAAATCAGACAAATGAAAAAGATATAGAAAATGGCTACAAGGATTATTTGGTAACTAGAAATTAAATCCTTATAAGAAGAGACTGAAGGAGTTAAAATGTTTACCATGAAAAAAGAAGACTGAAATGGGATGGGATGGGGTGAAGAAGTTATTAAGTACTTAAGCAAATATCTGAAGTAATATAAAAAGACAAGAGACGTTACCTTTTGTTAAGAGTGAACCAGAGGTGGGTTCCTCCTGGTTCGCACCGGTTCTATAGAACCGGTAGCAAACCGCTGGTGACATCACGGATCCGGTTCTGTCGGTGCCGGTCCATGGACGCTGCCATCTTTTTTTGGGGAATTTTTTTGGGGGGGATTTTTATTTTTATTTTGGAATTTTTTACTATTTTTTTTCCTTCTGCGCATGCGAAGAAGCCCAGTCCCCGGCACTGCACATGTGCTGCCATCTTATTTTCAGCTTTTTTTGGGAGGGGGAAATTTTTTGTGAATTTTCGCCACTGCACATGCGCGCGGCGCAGCCACGTGGCGCGGGAGGAAGCGAACCGGCAGCGAGGTAAGTTAGAACCCACCCTTGGAGTGAACAATATTGAATTTACATCATAGTAAGATTCATATTGACCATTAAAAAAACAATACAATAACATAAAAGATTTAATGCACTTCGGCAGTAAAACAGTAGATCTCTTCTAGCAGGATCTAAATTGTTATCTACTGTCGATGCTTTGATTTTAATTCCTATTGTGACTCCGAAGATTAAATGGCCAATTCCAAGTTGTTAATTCTATGGTATATGACCGCAGTCTTAGTAATACAATAATATGAGCATGGTGGCACAGTGGTTAGAATGCAGTACTGCAGGCTACTGCTGCTGCCTGCCGGCTGCCTGCAATTTGGCAGTTTGAATCTCACCAGGCTCAAGGTTGACTCAGCCTTCCATCCTTCTGAGATTGGTAAAATGAGGAGCCAGATTGTTGGGGGCAATATGCTGACTCTGTAAACCACTTAGAGAGGGCTGTAAAGCACTGTAAAGCAGTATATAAGTCTAAGTTCTATTGCTATTGCTATAAATGATTTTTGGGGTTACATTTGTTTATACAGCTAAGATGAATGCATTTTTTTGCACTTAAGAAAGCAGCTAATAATGTTCTGTAAATAAATAGTTTTTAAAAGTTTGCAGGATTATAAGGGTTTGAATGTTGTCTATGTTCTGCAGAATAGTTTAAATAGCAGTAAAACAAAATCAGTTAGGAAAAAACCACATTTTATTATATTTTTGGAGCGTGAAAATAAGTGTTTAACTACCAAATGAAAATGTAAGATTTCACTAATTAAGATTTGAAGCCACTTTGGAATACACAATTGTTCTATTGTTATGGTGGTTATTATTTGTGGCTAATATCAACAATTTATTTTGGAATAAAATAGAAAATGTCTTAAACACTTCTTTGAATTTTCAGAGTAAATAGAAGGTGAAACATTTCACTTTTTTAAAAACAGCAGTATTAAATCCCTTGAATCACATGAAAACACAAAGGAAGACTATAATCTTATGACTTTAAAAGCAGTCATATAAAGCAGGGGTCCCCAACCCCTGGGCTGTGGCCTACTACTGGGCCATGGCCTATTTGCAACTGGGTCGTGTGAATGGCGGGCCAATGTACACTGTGCAGTTTGACTTGCACAAGGTTGAGCTGCATGCACACGTGCATGCGTGCCAGCCTGCCGCTCACATGGCCCAGTTCCCCCCCCCCCGGGCTACCAAGTCTCAAAGGTTGGGTATCACTGAAATAAAAGGGATGTTATTATTCATTATAACCCAGTTTGAACAGTCTCAAATTTATTTGTGCAACTCTTATTGTAATCGTTTCACTGAAATTCAGTGACAATGTGAGGTCAGACTTTACACTTGACTTAAAATCCCTCTAAATTGGGAAAAGGTTGACTGTAGGGACTTGTTCAGAATTAAAGATTTGTTATTGTTGATGCATTTTGAGTCAAAATGGTCTTTTAAAGTGTTCTGGCACTGGAAAGAATAAAATCCTAACCAAACCCTTTGCTCCTTTGTTTTTCATCCTATAAATACCTAAACCCTTGTGCTATTTATTATACAACTTACTGAAAAAAATGCACAAAAGTTGTTAAGTTTGTTTGAAATACTTTAAAAATTGCCATAATAATGAACGGAAACTATAGTCAACCCTTCACAAGTAGTAATACTTGTAAGAATTTTACTATTAAACTTAGAAAACCAAAATAAAAATAAGAACCTTAATTAATAGAATTAATCTTGTTCATTACAAAATTGGTTTATTTAAATATAATAGCATAGCTGGAATCCAGATTATGGATAAGTGATAATTGAATTTTGAGTGTGAAATATTTATGTTACTGTGACAGCCAAATACAGGTTCCTTTGGAATTTAATCATATAAAATGAACATTGGGCCTTTCTATTCTTCTTGAGTATGGAAATGACACATTCTGTACCTTTCTCTCTGTTTTCCTCTACCTTTCTTGATGTTATCTTTAATAAATTACATGTTACTGAGGAGAAATTAATCTTTAATTTATCATAATAGTTATATTTATTTTTATGCCTAGTGCTATTCATTTAACATGGTAAGATTAAGCTGTTTCTATTTCATAGAATGAAGAATTTATTCAATCAAATGCATTTGTCTAATTATCTTAGTAGCATATCTAACAAATTATACTAGAATAAAATGCTCTTTCGAATTCTCTTTTCCAGTTTCCAGTTTATGTTTTACTCTTGAGGTAATTAGATTAAAAACAGGAAACTGTTAAAATTCAGTACTGTTTTGAAGTTGGGTATCATGGTTCAGAATGAGTGTTCCATGCGTCATGAGTGGCCAAGTGCCTTACAGAATGATTACTAGTAATGTTGCACTTTGACTTTGGAAACATTAAATAGCTGAACGGTTGAAGAAATAATCTGAGTGAAAGATTCTAGTTGAACATAAAGGAAGAGAGATGATGAAAATCTTTAGATGACAGTTAACAAATTAGAACATGATGAGATACAGATAAATGTTTTCAGAAACTTGATACAGGATAAGTAGTCACAGTAATGCTATACTTCATATCAAAACTCAACATGATTTTCTTTCATTTTTTTTCTCATAGACACAATCATTTTTTTTTTATTTTGGCAGTCTACTCATGCCAGCATTGGTTATTAGGATGGCAAAGTTTCTTAGGATTGAGCTTGGCAGGGTTACATCAGGCAAATACCTGTGTTGCTAAGCACTCAGCCCCCTGTTCCTTGGTGCATGGCCAATGCAGGGCTACAAGGAAGGCATGGGCCAGGGGGCCAGAATTGGGTACTAAGCTGATGTCTCTGAAGGTATAAAAGGAAGCCATACCTTCCCCAAGGTGTGGCCTTTCACTGCATGCTCTTTGTCTGTATGTTGTGGAATGGTCTACCCAGCTCTTCTTTGTACAAATAAAAGCTGTTATTTTTTCCAAGCCTCTTCTTGGGTCTCTCTCTTTGGTATTCTGGTGACTCAAGTACATTTTGGGACCTTACAGGATGAATTCCTTTTTTCCCTTTCTTCCTTCTTTGTTGTCAGCCCATATTTCTTAATTTGAAAAGCTCTCATGATGTCAATCACATCAGACAGCTTCTCCTTACAGCATGGGAATGTTGGAAGACTATAGTTTTATCTGGATGTATATTGTTCTATGCAGTGGTCATTCACAAGTAAATGTTTTACAGGTAATTTTCACTTAACAATCATAATTGGGACTGGCAATTCCACTGCTAAGTGACAAAATTTTTAATTTTCTTCTCAGAAAGAACAAAGTCCTCTAACTGAAAAATAAGAGGACAAAGAGACAAAGAATAACTGAGCAACTAGAACAGCACAAAACAGAATAAGTTTGGCTGCACTGAACTTTGTTAAAAAAGCAGCAGAAGTAATAGCAGAAGTATTAAAAATATAATATATAATATAATAATAATATAATAATAATATAATATAATATAATATAATATAATATAATATAATATAATATAATATAATATAATATAATATAATATCAAATCTAAGTGCCAGTTTGCTGAAGAAACAAACTAAATGATATACAGCACAGCTGTAGTTATAACTGATTATCTTGTATACAAAATCAACAAACAACAACAAAAAAGCCAAATGGTGCATGGTCAAAATGGAAAATCAGTTTAGAAAATAAGATAAGTGAGATAAGATCAGATGCAAGTAAGATGTAATAGATGAAAGAAAAAAAAGATGAAGAACAAGCAGACCAAGGAATGCTGATCAAGAAATGTCACATAGAGATAAGGAAGATCAAGAAAACACTGGAAATAAGAAAGCAGAAAATAACAACCATCACCAATAAAATCTGCAGATACAAAGCTGAAATTGCAGACTACAGGAAGAATATTCAATCAGATATTACAAACATTTCTACCAATCCATCAACAGAAAAACTATAATGAACCAGCCAACACTGATAAAGAAGAAAGTGCTCTTGACACAGCTATGGATGCAGTAAATAAAGGAGGTAGAGAAGGAAATAATTTGATTCATTTCACAGTTGCTGTTGGACCCCAGTTGAGCTTCATATACATAAGAATTGCACTATTCTTCTCAAAAAGCTTTAAGGCCACAGAAATAAACTGAATACTACTGGACCAAAACCTGCCCAATATAAGACAATTAATAGTGGGCATTTTGGCCTATGCACTTTGCATACTTTTTATAGGAGCTGGTTCTTTACAAAATAAAACTCCAAATATTTTGACTTCATTAATGGACTAACAATATTTTTATAATCTTTTTAAAAGACCAAGCTTTTATTTTTATGGTAGTTATTGGATTAAAATGATCTAACTGAAAAGGGCCTGTGTGTCAGATCCCAAAGAGTGATCGTGCCATTCAGTTGAGAGAAGGGGGGGCCTTGGGTTTGATTTATTAGCATTGCCTGTGTCAATTGACGATTTACAATCCATACCGGGCGCCAAACATCCTGAGATCTCTTCACTTTTGGAGAAGGTTTATGAGGGGCAATATGGGATGTTTCACTTCAAGGGATAACAGAAGATGGTCAGAGAAATGTATGTTTATCCGGTTCCCAGAGCAGTTGATAAAGAAAACATTTTCACACTTGTGTATTGGCTAGAATCTGCATTCTGGCTAATGGGAGGGGTCTCTACTGCTTTAACTCTACCTGCTTTGCCTAAGGGTATTCAGACGTTGCTTTGAATGGAATGCTTTCACTTCTGCTTAATAAAAGATCATTTTGAACTACATTGGCTCAGAAGTTCTCGCTTTCTTAAGTTAGACGTAGAGGCGATCCTTACACAAAGCAATGTCTGCAGAACGGTCAACCCAGAGAAGCAATCTTTGCTCTACGGACCCTGCACACCATGTCCGAACAAAACAGGGAACAGGGAGAAGCCGAATGCTGGGGGGAAACTTCAACCATCACCCACTCGGATGCCTGCTCCTTGCTTCCCATCGGAGAGGATGAGGTAACTCTGGAGGATCCTGAAAAGCCCCGCTGGTCAATTGGCATCGGGAAGAAAGACAGCTGGGATGGGAGAACCAGAGGAGTCACCCTCAACCGCAGAAATCGAAAACCGGGGTGGAAATTGGAGCTAGAAACCCTCTCCGACCAGGAGGAAATAACCGAAGCACCGCTGAGAGAG
>QLTV01003113.1:485103-496332 GCA_003457575.1 Thermophis baileyi | reverse complement strand
TGGAAATGAATAATGGATGGAAACTGATCAAGGAGAGATTCAACCTTGAAATAAGGAGGAACTTGCCCTCGGAAGTTGTGGGAACTTCATCACTTGAGACTTTCAAGAAGAGATTGGACTGCCATTTGTCAGAAATGGTGTAGGGTCTCCTGCTTGAGCAGGGGGTTGGACTAGATGACCTACAAGGTCGCTTCCAACTCTGTTAATCTGTTAAATTGTGTGTGTGTGTGCATGTGTGTGTGTGTGTGTGTGCATGTGTGTGTGTGTAAGATTAAATTAAGAAAACAACTGATGTAAAGGGATATAATCTTCAATGTTTTTATATACCATTATAATTAAGAGAAAGATTCAAGGTAGATAACAGCACATTTGGAATTGAGCAACAAAAAACCATTAGAAGTTGAATTATGTACAAATGATGAACATGTAATTGCCAAAATGCATAAATTCTTGCTGAAATTTGAAACAAAAGATAAGCAATGAATGTATGATAAAATGGACTAAAATGTTGGACATATTGCTGAAATAATGGGAAAACGTGATTGAAAGGGTTGACATTCATATTATGTTATAATCTAAGAGGTTTTTTTTAATAAAATGATGTACTGTTGATATATGACACCAGAAAGTATCTTTTGTATATAAAGCTATCTCAAATTTAGAAATGGGGACAACATGAAAGGTCATTTTATTATTCTTGGTGGGTTCTGGCTAATGGGAGGGGTCTCTACTGCTTTAACTCTACCTGCGTTGCCTAAGGGTATTCAGACGTTGCTTTGAATGGACTGCTTTCACTTCTGCTTAATAAAAGATCCTTTTGAACTACATTGGCTCAGAAGTTCTTGCTTTCTTAAGTTAGACGTAGAGGCGTTCCTTACAGTCTGTGTGTGTGAGAGAGAGAGATCCGATCCACCTTCAGAGAGTTACCGTATACCAGGGCTGGTGACGGTGTGCTCTCTCTGTCTCTCTCTCTGTCTCTCTCTCTCTCTCACACACACACAGAGGTTCGCAGGAGCTTTTCGCCCTCCTGGCAGTGCTGCTCTTGGCCACCCTGCTGGGCTGCTCCTGCCTGGTGCAGGATGAGTCGGCTGAGATCTATGACCTCTGGAGTGCCCTCCCCCACTGCCGGCCTGCCAGGGCCCTTTGCCAGTGGCCACTGGTGGAGCCAAGCTGCTTCACCTGCTGCTGCCTTCAGGCTGCTGAGCACCTTCCTGCAGGACTACTCAGGGCTGCAGGCTCCAGGTTACGAGCTGAGCCTGGCGCTCTTCAGGCCCTGGCCCTGGTGGGCACTAGCTCTCATGCTGGCTGTGCAAGGTGGTGCGGGTGGCGCAGCTCCACTGGCAGCAGTGGGGTGCTCCGGAGGTCATAGATCTGGGATGACTCACCCTGCACCAGGCAGGAGCAGCCCAGCAGGAAGGCCAAAAGCAGTGCTGCCAGGAGAGTGAAGAGCCCCCGCGAGGCCAGAGCAGCACAGTCAGCTGTTCGGCAGCCAGCCAGCAGCAAGGCCAGCAAGCAGGGCAGGCGGAGGCCAGGGTTAGGGTTAGGGTTAGGGTATGCTCTCCTCCCAGCATACTTTCCACTGATTTTTGCCCAGATGGGGAAGCAATTGATGCCGTTGGTTTTTTTTACCACCTTTTGTGATCGTTGTAGTCATACTTGTCATTTTGAAGATCTTAACAAAATTATTCCACCCTACCATATACTAATTTAAATTTATCCAAATTTTCATATACGTCTAACTAACAGAGTAATTTTCTCACTATACTGTTCCAAGGGCAGCTATATATGTCTCTATAAATATAAATATATTACAAATATTCTATAAATATTTCTCACTATCAATAATATTAATAATGATAATAATAAATTATAATCTAATCTATCAACAATCACCAGCCAATCTTAAACAATAACAACATCAATTTCATTCCATGTCTAAATTGTCCAGTTTAAATTCATTAAATTCGCAAAGTTCATCCACCAATATCTATCCCAATTTCTGTTGTTCAGTTGAGGTAATCTTATTTCTTTTTACCAATATACAGTCTTAATTGTTTTGTATTTTTCTTTGTCAGTCTTTACAAATAATAATTTATATACTTATCTATATATCCTTTTATATATCTAACTTGTCAAGGCGTATTATCACTCATCTAAAAGAATGTTATCCAATATTCCTAATATACTTCACTTTTACTTTTACATTTATCTTTCATAGTAATAATGAATCTTTTTAGTTTCAATACCCAACAATCACATCTGCTGATCGTTTTTTCTTGATCTTAAACTGCCTCTGTCTTTTTCTTCTACTCTGTGCCTCTCCGAGTTCTCCAAAAGTTTTTTCCTCTTTTCCAAGATGTCATCCTTCAATTCTGCACCATCAGCCACCAGTCTCTTTCTCTCAGTCTCTTTCTTTCTCCGACCTACATACTCAAGTCCATCTGCCGTCTTCCTCCAAACCTTCCAATCTTTTTTCCCTTCTTCTTAGTCCTTCTTTCACCATGCAACACTTTCTCTGTCCCCTTCCGCACCATCCTCTTCTCCAATCTTAAAACTTTACTTTACTTTCTCTGCTCCCGCTATTAGTTCGCTGCCTTTCACCTTTTCGGAGTCTCACTCTCTCGCTCGCCGTTTCTCAGCTCGTTCTTTTACCACCGACACAGAGAGTTTCCTAGATCCAACAATCTCAGCATTTACTTCTCTTCACCGATAAACCCAGCTGTCATCTCTCTCTTCTCTTCCACTTTGATGAACGGGTTGTCACGCCTTCGGATCGGCCATTGATAGGCCGATTTCTCTCGCGCCTGATCCAAGGGTCCCTCTCGCTTTTCCAGGAGATCGCCTTTCTCCCTTAAAGCTACAAGGTATCCCTTCTCCACTGGTGCTCCCTCCAAGAGCAAACCTTGCCCGAAAGCCTCAGGAAATGCAAAAATTTGTGCAAACCAAACGGAGCCCCGTTAGCTTGCTCTGCACCGGCGTGCCGTCACCACCGGAAGTCTGAGGACCAGGTTTCAAGATGACTCCCAAGCCCTACAGGTTGAGGCCAAAATCTGTGAGCTCAAACAAAAGGGCAGACCGGCCAAAGAATATGTCCGGGAATTTCGGAGGGTGGCAGGCAAGCTGCTACAGTGGCTGGAGAGACTGCTGGTTTATTTTTTCAAAGAGGGCTTAGACCGTGAGCTGCTTCATGCATATGTCTACTGGAGAGTCCCCGACAGGATCCATGAGTGGTATCGGATGGCGGTGGTGATGGACCTCGAGCTGAAGCAATGTAAGAAGCGTGGAGTCCCCGAACCAAAGCCGAAGAAAAGCCAAGAGATACGCCAATTCAGCAGGTGATCTGCTCCCACGCCAGCAGCACACCTCCCCAGCAGAGCACAGGGACCACTTATCAAGTGCTTCCGTTGTGGCCAGCAGGGCCACTGAGCAACTGAGTGCCTAGCTCCAGACCCCCAATCGAAGGGGAACCCACCTGAGACCACCAAACCAAAGAGACCCCAACAGAAGGCATGAGAGAAAGGGATGCTTACTCGCCAGGCCGTCGAGGTCTCTCCACCTCCAAATGAGGGGGAGGGAATTCCGACCCGGGACGTCCAGCAGCCTGTTCCCTATGACAGCGAAGATGAGGGCAAAGATGACCAGATGGTAAGTGAAGCCATCTGCCTCTTTGCCATCCCCATGAAAATCATAGTGCCAAAATCTGGGGCCCAGGTTGAGGTGGACACCCTAATAGACTCAGGCTGCACTCGCTGCCTAATCAGTTGGCAGACAGTCCTAAAACTAGGCATCAGAGCTAAAAAAAAACCTGTCCCGGCCCATGAGATTTGAACAAGTCAATGGGTCCCTGATAGGAGGAGCTCCTGCCATGCTCCTAACCGAACCAGTACAGTTAGAAATGGGCCACCACTGGGAAATTATCTGGTTTATAGTGGCACCAAAAATGATGGAGGCAGTCATCCTAAGCCTGTCCTGGCTAGACAAATGGCATCCCACCATCTGGTGGGAAGGGGGGGGGAGAGGTGATTGAGACTAGGAATAGGCCCTCTCCCTCCCACCAGTAACGCTGGAAGGGGAGCTGCCCAGCACCTGAAAGACACCAACCGAAACGAGAGGTTGAAAGTCACGATGGAACAGCTACCAGGGAGCCCCCCAAATTCCCAAGGAATACCGGGACACAGCAGAAGTTTTCAGCGAGATTAAATGTGATGCGCTATGTCCCCATCATCCTGCTGGGTGCAAAGCTACCCAAGCCAAAACTGTACTCCATGACTCCTAGGGAAATGAAAGAACTAAGGGAGTACATCAGTGGTGGGATTCAATTTTTTTCCTACCGGTTCTGTGGGCGTGGCTTGGTGGGGGGTCATGTGACTGAGTGGGCATGGCCAACTTGACGTCACTCACGGCCATGGCCACTCAGTCACATGACCCCCCCCCAAGCCATACCCACAGAACCCGGTAGGAAAAAAGTTTGAACTTACAGCTATTGCAGCCTTTCTTTCTACCTATTTTCTGCCCAGGGCTGGCCTAATCTGTCAAAGGCCTCCTCCTGCATGCCGCCCGCTCTCCCTTCACCAGTCACACACGTTGCCCTGTTTCCCCTCCTTCACAGGCCCTGGCCCTAGCCCTAGCCCCGCTTCCTCCCCCACAACCATCTTTTTCTTTGGGCTTACCTTTCTCCCGCGGCAGCTGGTGGCAGAGGGGAAGGCAAGCTCTCTTTTTCGGTGTGACTGCGAGAAGCCTCCCAGCAGTCGCCTGTTTGCCAGCCGCTTCCCGGCAGTGGCGGCTGGCTGGAGGCCGCCGAAAACTACCGGAGGTCTCGAATGGACCAAAAAAGCCACTGCCATGCCATCACCGAAGAACAGGGTGGCGACAGCATGGTGGCAGCTTTTTTGGCACGTTCGAGACCTCCGGTAGTTTTCGGCGGCCTCCAATGTGACAATGTGACCTGGGACAATTGGGGAGGGAAGCGGCTACTCTTTTAACTATACTATTAGCGCGGGAAACTTCAGAGTTGGCTTTCACTAGCTGTGCCAATATGATGTATCCAATAAACATGTTCTTTGAGGGACCTGCCTGCCTTGGAGTTCTGATTTCTTTTGATGCGTTACTCGGAATGCTGACAAATACATTGTGATTTAGAGTGATTCTCACCATCTAGGCACCATGGTTTATATATTAACATGTATTAGGAATAAATAAAACTGTTATGTATTCAGTAAATCATTGTTAAGCAGATGTGGCTTGCAACAGGGCATGATCCAACCATTTTTGAAAATAAGAGTATTGCAAATCCTTTGTTCCCCATAATATATCCCCAATATTTTGGCAAACTTTCTAAGATTCCAATGTTTCTGCCCCAGACCTCACAAGATTTTATGGGAATGTGGAAATTATATGAAATAGAGTAATCTTGTACAATTATGACCATTTGAAACCATGGAGCATGTAGCATGCAAAATGGCACGATCATATCACGCTCCTGAAAAAGAGGCTAGTTTCTCTTCTACTGTAGAAGAAATATAGATTCAGTTGAAAGTATGGATAACTGATGATAGAATGGCGATAATCATTTGCATGTTTCACAACCACATTTTTCACACACACACACACACACACACACACACACGGTATAATATTTATGGGTCAAACCCTTTACTCATAAGACCACTCAGTTCAAACAATTGAATTTCAGGTCAACTATATACAATTATGCAATTAGAGCCTGATTTATTACACATGGTCAGAATTTCAAGAAGGATAATTAAATATAGTTTCAAAATAACATTAAATTTTAATCAGAACATAATGGGAGTTTTACATAAAATATTTTAAAGTTCAAATTTTGGAAAACATTTGCATCAAAATTCACACACTGTATAAGAAAAATAGTGTATTCAGCATTATAAGTATTTAAATATTAAAATATGCAAATTGTGAAAGTTTATGACAGTCTATTTTATTCCTATCAAAATAGTGTCTATATAAATATAATTAATTCATAGAGATCTGATGCAGAACAATAATATTTTTAATCTCAACCTTGCCAGAAATACAGTTATTTCACAATGGAAAGTTATATTTCTTTCCATAGATGAAAAATTACTTGGGGTGAGAATTATCAGTCATGCTTCAATCATTTATCCAGATAAGGGCTTCCAGATTTCCCAGGAGGCAAAAATATGCCTTCTGATATATGAAAATCCACTTACTGTTGGAAGATGATATATAGATATAAAAAAATTTAAATTTGTAAACATAAATTTTGTTTATGGATTGTCAATTGCAGAGTTTAGGATGGATGGATGGATGGATGGATGGTTAGGTAGATATAGATAGATAGATAGATAGATAGATAGATAGATAGATAGATAGATAGATAGATAGATAGATAGATAGATAGATAGATAGATAGATAGATAATAGATAGATAGATAGATTCTCCTGTTTTCAATCTTACTGACTCAGAAATATATCTGCCAGTTTAATAATATGCCTCCCCCTCTGCCCCATAAAATCAGCAAAAATGTTTTATTGTACTTTTTGCTATTGTTACCTGTATAGCCTACTTGTTCAAGCTCCTTGGGATAAAAATAATATTAAAATAACAATAATATAGACTTATATAGCTTGATCCCAAGTAATTGTAAATACTATCATTTGGTGAAATTTGTTGCTAAGTTTGTAAACCTAATGTGTTATTATGTTTTGTGTGTCTGTGTATGTGTGTGTAATTTTATTATTACTATTCTCAAATAATTACTTGTGAACAGGATATGTGTCTTAAATTCCTAATGAGAATAGAAACTGTTCTTCCAGTCTGGGGAAAAAAAGTATTAAGAGGAAAAATGCCTTCAAAGATTCATTGTTGCTTAAGAGACATTATTTTGTGATGGAATTCCAACTTTTTAAAGCTTCTAATCTAATCTAATCATGGCCTAATTCCCTAGCCACTTGACTCTTTCAATCCTGCCTTGCCTTGCCTCGACCACTTTAGCAACCATTTGAATTTACAATGATGCTGAAATGTAGGTTTACATTTTGCTGAAAAGCAAAATCAACGTGGAAGCCAGCTATAAGTCTCAAGTCGTGATCATGTGACATTCTGCTAAATGACCATATGTGATTCACTTAACAAGCACAGCTGAACTGAAGTAACACTGGTGAGATCACATAATGTTTTTCTTAACCGCATTGCTTTGCAATGAAGTTGCTGGTCCCAATTGCGGTCATTAAGTGAGGACTATGCTGTATTTAGCCTCCTGTTCATTACTATTTTCATTATTTATCACTGCACCAATGAAATGATATTTTTAATTATTTTTTGTGTATAAACTGCTAAATCTTAACAGGAAAATTTTCTTCATTTTAAAAGTATAAACACAAAGTATCCAGTGTATATATTATTTTTCTTTTTTCACTTATACCCACATAATAAAATACAGACACATCTATATTTATGGATCTATTGTTTCATAGAATCTATTCTTTTAATTAAAGTGTGTTAATAAAGCATATTTTTAATAATATTATTTTTCATATTCTCTAATTTATTTTCTTCAACAAAAGAATTTTGAAAAGAGAAGGTCAATTACAAATCAACAACAACTCACTTAGCACAGTCACAAAATGTATGAAAGATATGACCCTGGTGGCACAGTGGTTAGAATGCGGTACTGCAGGCTACTTCTGCTGACTGACTGCAATTTGGCAGTTCGAATCTCATGAGGCTCAAGGTTGACTCAGCCTTCCATCCTTCCAAAGTCGGTAAAATGAGGATGCAGATTGTTGGGGGCAATATGCTGACACTGTAAACCGCTTAAAGAGGGCTGTAAAGCACCGTGAAGCGGTATATAAGTTTAAGTGCTATTGCTAAAGTCAATTATTATTTAATCAATGTAATTAGAGAGAAGTAGTAGTTTACAGAGCTTTACTGTATACTCAAAATGATTCTGTAGGCAGGGGTGAAATGCTTCTGGAGAACCGTTAGCGAACATCTGGCCTGGTTCGCCGAACCGGTAGCGATGGCTGGCTGGCCACGCCCATGAACCGGTCCCCTGGTCCCCACGCCCCTGCCCATGTCGCCCGGTCGCCCGCTTGCCAGCTCGCCGCTTTTCCCGCCACACTTTTCCCGCCATTCGGCTTGGCGCTTCCTTCCGCCTCGCACCCTTTTCCCGCCACTGGGCTCGGCGCTTCCAGCCCACCCACCCCACCCCCAGCCTATATAAGTTCCCCTTTGCCACATGGGCACAGGTACTTGCTTCGCCAACGCCTCGCCTAGCTCGGATGCCTCGCCTCGCCTCACCTTGCCCGGACGCCTTGCCGACGGCCGCTCACTCAAAAAGGTAAGCATTGCCGGTTGCGGCCTAGCATGGGTGCCCCCCCAATCCCTGGCCTCGCGTAGTTCACGCAGCCGCCGGGGATTGGTTGCGCATTGCAGCCTAGCATGCCACCCCCCCAATCCCCGGGCTCGTGTAGTTCGCGCAGCCCCTGGGGATCATTTGTGGGCCTCTTGCCGCCCCCCCCCCGGATCCCCGGGCACGCTTGGCTGGCTTGGCTAAGCTGCCTAGCTAACCACCCACCTTCCCCCCACCTTCCCCCCAGCCTCCAGCGTGCTTACCTTCGCTCTTCGGACCGAATCCTGAGCTGCTGGTCGCAACGCCTGCCTTGCTTCGTCTGGATTGCAGCCTGCAATCCATCTCCTCGTCGAGCAACTGTGCAATCCATCTCCTCGGAGAGCAACTGAACAACTCTCGGAGAGCAACTCTCTCTCTCCTCAGACAGCTGGCGGGTCCGCGGTGGAGGGCCTTCTCTGTGGGTGCCCCAGCCCTCTGGAACCAGTTACCTCCTGAGATCCAGACTGCCCCCACCCTATTGGCCTTTCGGAAAGCGGTGAAGGCCTGGCTTTTCCGGCAGGCCTGGGGCCGTTGATTTTGCCGTTGATCTCGCTGTTGTAATCCTGCGAGATCTGGCCATGAATGGTGTGCATGGGTTTTTAAATTGTTTTTTTAAAAATGTTTTTATAATGTTTTTCTTTAATGCCCGGTCCCCCGCTTGCCAGCTTGCCCGCTCGCCACTTTTCCCGCCACGCTTTTCCCGGCGCTTCCTCCTGCCTCGCTCCCTTTTCCCACCACTGGGCTCAGTGCTTATTGTCCCCCCCTGACCTATATAAGTTCCCCTTTGCCACATGGGCACAGGTACTTGCTTCGCCAACGCCTCGCCTAGCTCGGATGCCTCGCCTCGCCTCACCTTGCCCGGACGCCTTGCCGACGGCCGCTCACTCAAAAAGGTAAGCATTGCCGGTTGCGGCCTAGCATGGGTGCCCCCCCAATCCCTGGCCTCGCGTAGTTCACGCAGCCGCCGGGGATTGGTTGCGCATTGCAGCCTAGCATGCCACCCCCCCAATCCCCGGGCTCGTGTAGTTCGCGCAGCCCCTGGGGATCATTTGTGGGCCTCTTGCCGCCCCCCCCCGGATCCCCGGGCACGCTTGGCTGGCTTGGCTAAGCTGCCTAGCTAACCACCCACCTTCCCCCCACCTTCCCCCCAGCCTCCAGCTTGCTTACCTTCGCTCTTCGGACCGAATCCTGAGCCGCTGGTTGCAACACTTGCCTTGCTTCGTCTGCTGCAATCCCACAGCAGCCTGCAATCCATCTCCTTGGCGAGCAACTGATTCTGCCTGCCTGCCTTGTTCCTTCAATTGGGTAAGTAACTGTTTTTGTGGTTTTTTTGCTTTAAAAAAATAGTAAATTGGGGTTGGTTTTTTCTTGGGTTTTTTTTAGGAATTTTTTTTTAGACATAGCCATTTAAAGTTTAGGAAGTTTTAAATTTAGCTGCTTTTATCTAAAAATATAAATAAAATAAAATAATAAAATAAAATAAAATAAAATATTTGTGGCTCTGTGAGGCTCATGTTTGTTGCAGGGGCCATTCTGTGTGCTTTTGCATTGTGTGTGAGTCAGTACAGCTGCTTTTGCATTGTGTGTGAATCAGTTGTGTTGTTTTGTGTTGTTGTGTGTGTGTGTGAAGTGTGAAAGTTGGGTTTTCAGCTCTTTGAGCTTTTTGTGTGCTTTTACATTGTGTGTCCTCAGCTAACAAAGCTCCTTTTTTCCCTTTTGCAGTAGCAGCCTTTAACAGGAAGGATGAAAAGGCAACAGACAATGATCAGTTTCTTGGCCAAGAAACCAAAACTGGCAAAATAACAACCATCAGAAGTGCCACTCTTGGATGATCCATCCCAAGCACAACAAGCACCACAACCATCCCAAGCACCACAAGCACCACCACTTCCACCACTTGAACGCGGAGAAAGCAGCAAGTCACCCAAGCCCGAAATAGAAATCATTCTCCCAGACTGCTGGTCTATGCAACAGTACAGCAGCTTCCAACAGACTGCTTGAACCATCACCTCCAACTTTTTTTAGAAGATGCAATACAGGAAATAAAGCAATTAAATCATTTTAAAATATTTATTGATAAGATATGCTCCATTTTTCAGCAATCCAATAAGAACCAAATTGAATTTGACGAAATATCCAAAGAACTTGACATTAACATCATAAAGCTTGGTAGAGTTTTTGGGCCAAGATGGGCTGCCTGTAGTTTAAGGGCAACTATAGCTGTGTGGCGTGGTTATCCAGTGCTACATCAGTATTTTCATGCGAATGCAAAATACTCAGGTATGGCTGCCTGTCTGGAAAATAAATATTTCTTAAATAATTTGGCATTGATGATCGATATTCTGGAAGAAATCTCACTTCTTTTAACTGCACTGCAAGCATGCAATACAGACATCATTAAGGCTGAAAAACTGGTGAGAAGATCAATGAAAGCATTTGAACTGCTTACAGAGGGAAAGGGTCCATACGAAAGACAAGTTGACGGGCAAATTAATTCAGAAGCCTTCAAAAATATAAACTTTGTAGAAAATCATCGTTTTGTTGGACTTCATCGGGAAAGACTTTTAGGAAGCATCATAACAAATTTGCAGAAACAACTGATGGACTGTGAACATTTAAAAACAGGTAGCCAATTGCAAGACACCAAAAATAAATTACAATTTCTACATTTTTTGGTGCCAGAGTACTGGGATTTTGCAGAAGTAGTCGTTCCATGGGCAGCAGCTGAAGAACAACTGCGCACATTTGGTGACATTTTCAATTACAACATTAACATCAACGACTATAGAGATTTTGTGGAGAATGTGTTAAAAGATTTGAAGAGGTATGCAATTCC
>QLTV01003113.1:456854-468465 GCA_003457575.1 Thermophis baileyi | reverse complement strand
TTGTGCAGAGTAACCTCTGGGCCCTGAAGGTTTGCACAGTTCACCGTAATGTTGCAGTAGATATGAGTAATGGTTCAGTCAATACACAGATACGTTAAAGTGTATAAAAGTAGTTTACTTAAAGAGATAGCACAGTCCAAATAACAGTCCGAATCATACACGTTCTATCAGTCAGTATTCAGAAGTACAGCAGTCTTCTTACCAGCCTTTCTTTGTCATCAAACAAAGATTCTCTACTATCACAGATAGCTAGCTACACACAGAGCTTACTTTCAGACACGACGTCACTCAGCAATGAATCAGCAAAAGAGAGAGAGCTAACCATGTTCTCTAGCTCCCTCTTATGGCCGTTACTGCCAGTCAGAATGCACCAATGCATTTAAAGCAATATTACATATATACATTAAACAGTGATTTGTGGCTTGTTTATATTAACCAACCCAACCGTTTGGACAGAGTCCTAACAACCTCCATGAATGGTGCATCCTGGTGGAGGAAGTGGAGATCAACCTAGCCAGAAACCAGTACTGAGCTGGGAGGGCCTGGAAGAGATCACCACCCCAGGGGAAATGAGAGCTCTTCAAGCCGCAAACTGGAGCCCAGAGGTTAACTGCCTGCTTCAAGTGCGGGAAAGACGGGCATCATGCCGCCGAATGCCATTCAAAGACACCAGCCCAGAAGCAAGGTCACCTGTCCCAGTGGGAAATCGGCAAAGGCCACCTCACGCAGGAAGGACGCTGCGATGAGAGGTGGGGAGGTCGTGAAGTTCTGTCCCTCAGCAAAACCGGGAAAGGGAACTCCGACCCCATCTGAGGAAGACTTCAGGCTTTCCGAGAGGGATTTTGAAGATGACCCCTTGGTAAGTGAATGGATTGAGCCGGTCACTTTACCCCCAAGACTATTGGTCTCCAGTTTGGGGGAAAGAGTGAAAATGACAGCCCTGCTAGACTTGGGCTGCACCAGATGCCTAGTGAGCCCAACCCTGGTGGGGAGACTGGGAATCTGCCTGAAGAGACTAAAAAGTCTGATTGCCTTTTGCCAGTGGGATGGATCTATCACAGGGGGGGAGCAGGCCACCTTTGCCACTGAGCCCTTGGAACTAACCATGGGAGACCACAATGGGACTTTAGTATTTATTGTGGGCCCCAGAATGGAGTGGCCCATGGTCCTGGGTCTCACTTGGCTAAAGCACTGGAACCCTCGAGTAGACTGGAAAGAAGGGACTTTAATGTTCCTGGGTGGGTGACAGCACCAAACGAGACTGAGGAAAAGCGGGGAGGTGGACCGAAAGAGGAACCTGCAGCTGCTGAACAACCTGACACAAGGCATTCCCCGAGAATACAGGGACCTAGCTGATGCGTTCAGTGAAGAAAGTTCAGACGAGCTGCCCCCTCACCTGCCCACAGACTGTGCCATTCAAATCCTCCAGGAGCTAAACTACCAAAGCCTAAGATGTATTCCATTACCCCTAGGGAACTAGAGGAGTTACACACCTTCATAGATAAGAATCTAGCCTGAGGGTTTATTCAGCCAGCCAGACCCAAAGTGGCAGCCCCTGTGCTCTTCCAAGAAAAGAAAGATGGGTCTTTGTGCTTATACATTGATTATAGAGGTCTGAATGCAGTGTGTGTGGAAAATGTGTACCCCCTTCCCCTCATGAAGGACATCTTAGCCCACCTCTCAAAATAAAATATTTTTTTCCAAACTAGACCTACGTGAAGCCTATTACTGAATTAGAATTAAGGGGACGAGTGGAAAACTGCATTCAATTGCCCGCTAGGATGTTTCCAATTTAATGTGCTGCCCTTTGGGTTACAAGGGGCCCCTGCTGTGTTCATGCAACTAATCAATGAGGTGCTGCATGAGCATCTCTATAAGGGGTTTTAGTCTACCTGAGTGACATATTAATCTACACGGAAACAAAAGCAGAGCGCATAACATTGGTCCGAGTGGTCCTAAACAAGTTCTGTGCAGCAAAGCTCTACGCTAAGCTATTCAAAGTGTGAATTTCATCAAGATAAAATAGACTATTTGGGCTACCACATTTCCCATGAAGGGGTGGAGATGGACCCAGGAAAGGTGCAAGCATTACTTGACTGGGCTCTGCCGCGCATGAGGCGGCAGTTACAGAGTTTCTCAGGCTTTGCCAATTTCTACCAGCAATTTATCCCAGCATTTGCCCAGATTGCTCTCCCTAACACCAATTTACTGAAGACAAAAGGGGGAGAGAAAACTCTGGCCAGGGCAGCCCTTAAAGTGGACGATGGAATGCCAAGTGGCATTTGAAAAGCTAAAAAGGCTTTTCTCTGCTGAACCCGTTTTAAAGCACCCAGACATGGAAACCCCATTTGTGATGCAAGCTGACGCCAGTGATGTAGCAATTGGGGCCATCCTGCTCCAGGAAAACCAGAAAGGGCAGTTGCAGCCATGTGCTTACATCTCAAAAAGGGCTGAGATGCTATGCAAAACAAAAAAGAAAAGATAGAGACTGTTGATATCACTTCAATAACAGAGGTTCTTTTTGCTCTCACTATTTCATAGCCAAAACACTCTTTCACTAAAATTCAGATTCCTAGCAAAACTATGGGGAGCTTTACTATCTACCAAAGATTAAAATAAGACAAAACCCATTTCTGCTTTATGTCATTGTATTGAACTGAATTTCAACAAAAGGCTAAAAATAAATATTTAATGTAACTGGGAATTCAGTGATAGATATGTTGAAGTAATAGATAGAAAAATAATAAAAATGTATCCCAATTTCATTAAAACCACATTCAGTATTATGAATGAAAACAAACGAGATTAAAATATAAGTCAAATACATTTCAAAAAGTTGTTTAGAGATATAAACTCTTAGGCTTCACTTTTGTCTCATTCAAAGTAATCTACAAAATTGACTGAAATGTATTTTGATTTGTTAAAAATAATTTTCATTTAATAAACAATAATATTTTGGTGAAATTTTAATAGATAACATATTGCGCTTTTACAACTGTTGAAGTATGTGTTCTGTTTTTCATTGACAGTCATCTCCATAGCAGTTCACAGACAATTGGAATTTCATACCGGATTTAAATTCCCATATGAGATATCAACCTTCACTACCTTACAACATAATGTAGGCCAAACACACTACAAAAAGAAATGTAAAACACTGACAATAAAACAGGGCCAAGGCTCTTTTTTAGACAAAGAAAACTTTGGATATCTCATATACATACAGAGTTGTTTCAACCCACAAAATTAAAAGATATCAAAATAAAGGGGGGGGGAGAAAGTTCTCAGCATGTGTCTCTTTGCATTTTGACTTTCCTCTAAAATCTAGCTATACAATTTGTAATAAGTTAAAAGCTATCTCCTGAAAGGGTTTGTTGTTTTTTCTACCCAGATCCTTAAACACAGAAGCACCCACGTATACCCAGCATCATACTCTTCCTCTTGAATAAAAAATAGCAAGTTTAATCCACAGTATAGTAACTGCTGCCTCAGATAAGCCATGACTCCAAAGAAAACTGCCAAATTCCTGCTGCTCTGACAATTGTGATAGAAAACATTGTACTGAAAAATATTCATCTCTTACCGACTTAACCACTACTAATCCTAAAATACTTAAGCTTTAGATAATTGCTATATTCTTTTTTTTTAATTTCTTTATTAATTTTCAATTTTTTTCCAAGAATTACAATAAATCCTTAAACAATTCTACATCTACTTATTTACATTGATTTCCTATTTGTACAATACGATATTTACAATATTTACAATATTCTAATATTATAATATTATATAGATAATTGCTATATTCAAGTACCCAGATCAGTAATATTGTATTTGGGCCAATTGTACACTACATATAGATTTACATTCAGGGAAAATTAAACAAAATATTATATGAAAGCAATATACATGTAAATGGAAGGTAATTTCATATTTTTCTATCCTAAGTATTGTCTGGTGTACTCAAATTGCTAGCTAATGCCACAAAATTATTTAGAAAATAAACTCATAATTTTCGAAGAGCATGCTTATTTAGATGACTTTCATTAACAGTATTATGGAATCACAAATTTAACCAAAACTAGTTGATGCCAAGCCTACTTCATATATCTTTAAAAAACTATCACACTAGACATTGCCTAAAGCCAGATGGTAGTAAATTTATATTTTAAAATTGTATTCTCTAAATACAGTAAGGATTTTGTAATTATTATATCCCAAGATAGAAACTAAACTTAGAACAACTGTGTCCTTGTTTTTCATCATCATAAGGGAGCATTTAAAATAAAATTAGCATGAATAGCATAGTACACTGATATTAATAATCTCCTTATTTCAATACATTTGACTTTGATTTTTATTCTAGTAGTGTAAGCTTAAAAAATAGACAGTTCTCTGTTTGGCAAAATAAACTATTGCAAGGTTAAGTGCTTTGGCAATCAAGAAGCTAATAAAGTTACTCTTGCAGCCTGAGCTCTACAGATCAAGTCAACCTTTCTTAAATTGTCCTTTTTATAGATGGGTTGGGATTATTCATTCCCAAATATATCTTCAGAAACACTTGTCTGGGCAAGGCTGGGCTAAATATCACTTTATCAAGTGCACAAAGTCACATACTTTTTAAAATTAAAATGCTGCATCATTTTGTATAAAACATTCTGATCTCCATGAAAGGTGATGGTGTTAAATGGGCCTTTAGAAGGAGACTATTTCCATCACAACTGGTCATGATGAGTTTCATAAAGCATTGAAACAGTTGTATCAGGGTTCCAAGTAACACCCCCAACCAAGTAAGACTCCAAGGCAATCAATTCCTCAAAGATTCATTTTATTGGAGATGTCATATTGGCACATCTGGGAAAACCTGAATCTGAAAGCTCCCGGGTTTTCCCCACCCAAAAGTCCCTTCCCCTGCACCCACATGTCCATCACATGGTCCAATCAATCCACCGTCACAACTGGAGATGCCTCCCAGTCACGCCACTCCAGGTGCAGGCTGAACGTCCTTGACTCTCAGAGAAAAGAATGTTGTTATGGCTAGATAACTCTACCAACTCCATACAACCCCCTTCCCACTTTCCCACAGCACTAAGTGGCAGCCCTGAAGATCCAAAAGAAAAGATGGTCTCCAGGGCTGACAGGGCTGTCAACAATTACAAAGGATGGGAAAAGACACAAGTTTATTAGGTTAAGAGTGGAATTGCAAAATATATGTTTTCCACATCTTCCTACTCTTAAAACTGATCTTTGTTTCAATTACAGCCAGATACAGCTTGCCTTTTATTTGAACTTCTGATCTTCTCATCTACTCAACTATACTTTTCTTAGTCTTTCCATTCTCAATTCATTACTTTCCCTTCCAATATTTACTTTCCAGTGTGAACTCTAATCTCTCTCTATATATATGATTAAAACACCCTAAAACACCCTATACTTTGTCTTGATCACTAATTTTCAGCATCAATTCACTCTTGATCTCTGGCCAACATGTCAACATGAGGAACCATCCTTTATTTCTCCATCTCAGTGAGCCACTAAAAATTACATCTGAACCACTCATTAAGTAGAAACGTTAATTCATTTTTTGTTTAGGATCTAAAGAGAAAAGTCTTGTAAGTGTAAGAAATGAGTTCCTTTTTTCCCCTCCATTTTACCCATTTGCATTGCTTCATCAACTGAGTAAACAGAAAAATTCTAATCAGTTGTTGATCCAGCCACTCCAGTGCTAATATGCTTCTTCTGAGAATTTATCTACATTTGGCTGACAGCTTGATTGTATATGTCTGGGACATATATTACCATATGAAAATCAGCTACAACTGTTTATAATTTTAAGCTGCTTGTCATGATGCATTCAGTAAGTAGACGTCTAAATCTACATTAAAAGTACATTGAGGTCTTGAAAGAACATTTGATGCAGTGCAGATGGTGGAATTAAATTCTTAGTAGTTCTTAACAGCTCTAGAAGGTAACTCGAGAAAGAATATTAATCTTTTTCCAGTCTATCTTGGGGATAATGGTAGAAAATAATTCAAATGTTGACAACAATAAAACAAAAACTTGAAAAAAATGACAGTGACAAAATTTAGCTTATGTATTATATACTGTATGTTTACATTAAACATCTTCATATCTTTAATTTTCCATGCAACTGATCAGAAACCTCTAGTAGCCATAAAGCAAGAAGTATGTACAGGAACTGATTAAAATGGATCAAAGAGATTTTTGCAGATCTAGCACTAAGTTTGAACTAGATTTAATTCTTTTCATATCTGAATCCTGTTGTGATGGTATTTTTCTACATCTGATAATATCTTACAGCTTTCTAGTTTCTTGAAGGAACTATTCTGGGATAGGCTGGAAAAAGATTAATAGTCTTTCTTGAGTTACCTTCTAGGCAGTGGTGGGATTCAAATAAGTTAACAACTGGTTCTCTGCCCTAATGACCGGCTGGGTAGGCGTGGCTGGGTGGTCATATGACTGGGTGGGCGTGGCCAACTCAGCGTCACTCACATCAAGGGACATTTCGCCTCGGCCACCCTCTCATGAACGTGGGGATGCTGCAATGGTCATAAGTGTGAAAACGGTCATAAGTCACTTTTTTCAGTGCCATTGTAACTTTGAATGGTCACTAAATGAACTCTGTACCTGTACAAAAATACAAAAACCTTCTTTGCTTGCAAAAAGCTGCCCTGAATACCAATCATTAGATTAGAAATGGGGGAATAAACACTGAAGATCAATGACATCATGGAAACCTAAACCATTCTGTCTGAATACCATCCTTTTCATCAGCAATACCTGCAACCCAGAGTTACAAATCAGGCAGGGTGCCAGAGCACCTTGAGGAATTAAAATAGTTAAAATGCAATGATAACTATCAGCAGCCAAGTCTTGCTCATAAAGTGAAACCTTTAGCAGAGAGGTCATTTAAGCTCTCCAGAAAGTGGGTGGGCGTACTTGGGCTACAAAATGCCAAGCTAAAGAGACAAATTAACAAAGTATATAGTAGATCCAGGTTCAGTTCCAAGCTGGGAGAAAGACACTGGAAACATGGAGGCTGATTGGAAAGATGGTTTAATGATGAAGCAGAACCACATCTCTTTGAGATGATGTAATGAAGAGGCTTGTGTCCTGAAAGGGTGTTGGGCAATTCCTATTGTGTCTTAATGTCTTTCCTCATGTTTTGGATCTTGAGTGAGGGCTAATCCCATTCTGCCTTTGTTCAGACCTTGCTGCTGGGAATTTTTGCCTATGAACAGAGCTATCTATATCTTTATCTCTTAAGTGCTGACATCTGCTATGGGCTATTAAGGAAGGTGGGGACTGCTTTCTCCCTCTAAGAAAACATGTTTCTCCATTTCTCATCCAGGGAAATATATTCTTCCTTTTTAATATTTCTCAAAATATTTCATTCTTCTAGGAGAGGGGTGGGTGCTAACTTTCTACAATTTGTGCCATGTTACTAAGCCTTATTATCATGAGAGAAAACTAAAACGAATTGGAAGGAGGATCCACTTACTATCAGTGAGCAATCATGTGCCCTGCCCATTCTGAAGCAATGCAAGAGACTCCTGTCCAGGGGTGGGTTCCTCTCGGTTCGTACCGGGTTGCCCGAACTGGTAGCGAGCCGCTGGTGATGTCACAAAGGCGTCATGGACCCGCTTTGGTCGGTGCAGGTCCGTGGGCACCACCATTTTTTCCGAGGATTTTTGGGGAATTTTTGAAGTTTTGTGCCGTTTGTGCTGTGCTGCTGCTTCGGAAATGGCCCTCCCGCCCGCCCCCGGGTGTATGCTGACCTTTATTCTTCACCTGAAGCACAGCTGATCAGCTCCTCAGCTGTGTTTTGGGCCGATTATAGGGACTGAGCATGCGCGGAAGCAGAATTGCACCGAGGGAACGCGTGCGCGCAACGTCGTGATGCACACCGGTGGTGAAGATAAGTGGAACCCACCCCTGAGCCACGCCCACAGAGTGGTAGAAATTTTTGGAACCCACCCCTGCTCCTGTCCCAAAGGTGCTTTTTCAAGAGCCAACTGGACTTTCTGGAAACCAAGAAAGTCCAGTTGCCTCTTGAAAAAAGCACCTTTGGTACAACCATGACCTGGATGACTGAAGAATCCCCATAGTCAAGAGACTCATGTGCTCAGTGAACTGACAAAGCACCCTTTCCCACCCAGGAGAAGCAATCCTTAGATCCATTTGCACCACTTAAAGATACCAGCTGGTCTCACTCACCTCACAAGATATCCTAAGGAAATCATCCAGAGTTAAGGAAAGATCACATGCCCCCAGAAAGGCAGTAAAAAAATCAGACAGCATGTCAAGCTTGCATCCTGCCTCTCAGCCATTTCTTCTATAGCTTTGCCAACCCTTATGTAAATAGCTCTTAATCCAACCAGTCCCTCCTCCCAAGCCCCAGAATAAAAATACCAGAAAAAGTGGGGGGGGGACTCCAGAGAAGCTGCTCAGGCTATAGAAAGGCTGAGCGTACTGCCAAGAACCATTAACTGTTGTTACAATGTAACAAGGCAGAGGCAGTTTCGGAAAACACTTAAGCAGGCTAGAAACAACACACACAGGCACACCAGAACGTCACCTTCCTGCCTTCCTGACAGGATTAACCCCGTAAGGTGGGGAAAACAAAAGGCTGTTGGAAGGAGATTTCTTCCAACTGCCAGTTCACCAAACTGCTCAGAAAGTTAACTACTGGTTCGCTTGAACTGGTGTGAACTGGCTGAATCCCACCACTGCTTCTAGGGCTGTTAAAAATTACAAAGAAGTTGATTATTGTCAGAGAACAGTGGACATTTTTTCCCCCTTTATCCTGTAATTTTCTGACTTTGTATAGTGGAGTGAGTGACTTGCTTATTGTTGAAACAGAGTATTTTTATTTATTTGGTTAGTTTGTAATCTAACTTTGAAATAGGCTGTATTGCCAACCAGTTAGGAAGAAAAAGTGGGTAAGTCTAGTTTAGGTATGTCCCCTATTCTTTTTAAGGGTTTTTTAAATTTCATTTTTAATTATGATTTTTTAAACCTTCATGTTATTTTTTTCCTCTTCTGTTGCCTTTTCATTCGGTCACAAATTTTTCTATAGTCAAAGTATTTTTGGAATTTTTATCTTTAAAATTTTATTTGATAGATAAAAAAATACTGAATAATTCCATATTAGGTGCTTGTTGGGACCTTGACTAGGATCATGCTATATCTTTCAAAAATAAAACTATATAACTTTCTTTTTCTTTATACTAATATTATTATTATAGATTGTCCAAACAATCTATCTGACTTTTTTTGTTTTTGTTTTTAAAGAATTAAAGACTTTGAAGGCCAAAATGGAATTTTTTGGAAGAAATTTATATTCTCCCTGATGAAAAACATTTATACAAGGAACTGGTTTGATCAGACTGATATTACTAGGAATTCAAAAATATCCAGGGGAGTGGATATACTCATTAACAAATCTTAAAATTATATACTTAAACATATTATGGACATTAATAATTATATAGTATGTTGTTGATAATGGTGATAGACTCTGGTAATTTTTTCTGGCCTAATGAAATATTATCCAGATAGTTTCATTATTAACTTTAAAAATGTCAATAGTAAACAATATAACTGTAGTTGAAGAACTTAATTTAGTTTGGGATCTATTAATAAATCAAAACAAAATTTTCAACAAAAATATTTTTAAGAATGAAGGATTCTCCATGTTTTATATGCATACAGCCACATGATGTCTGTATGCATATAAAACTGTAATAGAACTTATGGAATATTTCTTATCCAAGTTAACTGTAGATTGAGGCATTAAATTAAATTAAATTAAATTTTAAATTAAACAGTTGATCTCCACTCCCCAAAGGTCTCTACACTTGTGGGAAAATTCAGGAAGAAAAAAATTTGTAATGAGTGGGAAAATGGAAGAAAAGGTGAACATAAGATGATAAGTAAAGGGACTGTCAGTGTAAGGATAGGCAAATAATATCCCCCTCCCCACCCCCAAAAAAAAAACAAACGAGAGCGAGAGTTAAAAACATGTTTATTAAATTAAATTAAATTAAATTAAATTATTAAATTAAATTATTAAATTAAAATATGTGCTATAGTGTTGAAATTATGTGTGTGTACACATATATATATACACACACAATTTCACCTCTCCATAGCACGTATTCTGATTTAATTTAAATAAATGCCGCAATCTACAGTTAATTTGGGTAAGAAATATTCCATAAGTTCTATTACAGTTTCCAAACTTACTGCAATAAGAGTCAATAGTGATTTAGAAAAAGTCTCAACTTGGTGCAGTATAGTTGTTAATACATTATTAAATGGGAAGGTTATTAAAATGTATTAGGTAGATTTACTGGAAATGGAAAAGTCTTGTAAACTGTTGCATTCCTAGTTGAAACAGCATAATGCAATTCCCATAATAAAAGACTCCACAGAGACAATAAATAAGGTTTAAAGTGCAATTTAATTTTAATTTCTGGATGTTACATTTATTTTTATAGCACAAATATGAAGATAACTGTTGAGCAGATAGCTTTTAAATAGAATAAATCTTAAAATGAATTACCATGCTTCTAAAGTTCAAGAAATGTTTTACACAATTGGGTTTCCCAAAGAATATTATTTTTAAAAAAATATAGCTTAGCTCCTATATTATGGAATTTTCTTCTAAACCAGAATAAAGACACAACCACAAAGAATGACATGCCTCCAGAAATTGTGGGTGCTCCAACACTGGAGTTTTTAAGAAGGGACTGGACAACCATTTCTCTGAAATGGTATAGGGTTTCCTGCTTGAGCAGGGAGTTGGACTAGAAGACCTCCAAGGTCTCTTCCTTGGAGGAGGGGAGAAATGCAGCAGCAGAATCAGTGGAGGGGAGAAATACAGCAGCCGCAAAATCAGTAGATCATAGCCGCAGAGATGGGCAGCACAGCAGCAGAGGTGCATTGCGTTAGAGAGCTCTGATCTCTAAAGCTGAGTGGTGGGCTGAGGGGAGCAGACCAGACCAATGTTCCCTCTAAGCTGCGCGGCTGCACGGCCGCGCACGTGAAAAGAAAGCTCCGCGCAGCAGTTTCCAACTGCCGCGCAGTGATTGGAAACGGGATGCAAAGTCTCCTCCTCCAGGAAGGCAGCGCTTGCTCTCTGGCTGAAGCTCAGCCCTTCTGGGCTCCCGGTTCACTTTATAGCCCCCGATCGGCTCGGCGGTTCAGTGGCTCAGCATCAACGCCACGTGGGGAACAGCCCCCGGTTCTCTTCCCTGCCTCTGTCTCTCAGCCGCTCCTCCTGCGGAGAGGAACTTTTCAGCTGGTCGCCTGAGGCTCTGGTGCCCCCCACCCCGAAAGCAGCCGTCCCCCTCGCTTGGCCTCCCCCGGGGAGAAGTCCTGCATGGTGCACATGCCCACCCGCCAACTTCTCAAATGGCTCGCCCGCTCGCTCACACCTCCACCTAACGCAGCACGCCTCCCTCCGTTCCGCCTGGGCCAGGAGTGGGGAGGGAATGAAGATTTTGCAATATCCTTCCCCTGGAGTGGGTTGGGAATGGGGATTTTGCAGTATCCTTCCCCCCGAAGTGGGGAGGGAATGGAAGTG
>QLTV01003113.1:424675-438432 GCA_003457575.1 Thermophis baileyi | reverse complement strand
CATTCAGTTGAGAGAAGGGGGGGCCTTGGGTTAGATTTATTAGCATTGCCTGTGTCAATGGACGATTTACAATCCATGCCCAGGCGCCAAACATCCTGAGATCTCTTCACTTTTGGAGAAGGTTTATGAGGGGCAATGTGGGATGTTTCACTTCAATGGATAACAGAAGATGGTCAGAGAAATGTATGTTTATCCGGTTCCCAGAGCAGTTGATAAAGAAAACATTTTCACACTTGTGTATTGGCTAGAATCTGCATTCTGGCTAATGGGAGGGGTCTCTACTGCTTTAACTCTACCTGCTTTGCCTAAGGGTATTCAGACGTTGCTTTGAATGGACTGCTTTCACTTCTGCTTAATAAAAGATCCTTTTGAACTACATTGGCTCAGAAGTTCTCGCTTTCTTAAGTTAGACGTAGAGGCGATCCTTACAATGGTCTTATAATAATATTTACTTCTACATCGAATTTTCTTAGTTTCGTAAAAATTTTGTTTCTCTTATTTTAGTACATTAATTCTATTAATATTTACAGAAATCAATTTGATTTGTTCTTCTACTTCTATTTGCATTGTTTTCTTGTAATTCTAGTTTCTCTTAATACTCTACATGTCATTCCTTCTTGTTCTATCTTTCTTGTGTTCTATTTTCTCCCCTATCTTTCTCTTTTTCTTCTATAACTTCTTCTTCTCGACTTTCCAGTTCTTCATTACTTTCTTCTTTACTTCCTTCTTCACCTTCCGTCGCAAAATATCTTTCATAGAACTCCTGGGCTTTTTCAATTGAGTCTATTTTCATTTTTTTTCCTGCCAGGTTACTAAAATACCTTCTGGTATCAACCATCAAAACGGCTCTTTATATTTTATGAGCTGGGATGTTAAAAATTGATATTGCCTTCTCGTATTCCGTACTCTTTTTGGTATCTGCTTTAGAACTATTATTTCTTTTCCTTTATATGTATATGTTTCTTCTCTTGTTTTTTTATAAATGTTATCCCTAATTATCCTTTTTGTAAATTTTACGTGTATTTCTTTTGGGAGTCTGCCTCCTTGCATAATTCGTTGGAACTCTATAGGCCTCATCTATTACACTCATCATGTCCTGTTTATTAGCTTGCATCATCTCAGCTAAGATTTCTGCTGTTTTTTCACCTACATTTTCTTCTCTTTCTTCCTGGATATTTTGAAATCTTAAGTGATAGGAGGTCCTCTCCATCTCTAAGAATACGATGGACTCTTCAAGTTCTTTGTTTGTTGTTATTAATTTCTGTTCCATAGTTTCTACCTTCTTATCAGTCTGTTCTATTTTTGTTTCTACTATTTTTATTTTACGTTCATTTTCTGTTGTGCTATTTTGAATTTTCTCAATTTTATCATTCATATTTTTTATATCTTCTTTCATTTCTCCCATCTCTGTTTTAATATCTACATGATGTATTTTTGTTTCTTCATGATTATTTGTTATGGTTTCCTGTGTTTTGTTTATGGATTCTTGTGTCTTTGCCATAATTTCTTGTATATTTTTAAANTATATCACATTTCTATTAGATAAAGTGTTCCAAAACCCTTTTATGTTACTGCTAAGCACTTTTAATTTTTGACTGTCACTCTAATTTATTTTAATAACTTATCTTACGGATTCTCTAACAGTTGTCTATATTGTAACATATAATATTTATCTATGACTTTAACTAATTTCTTACAGCTTAATACTTTAATAATTTAATTAAATAGTTACTTTATTGTAAATCATCTTAATTAATTTATATAACAATATTTAGAAATATATATAGTATCTTTAAAGCAGTATTATAGAGAAAAAGAAAAGAGAAAATCTAGAAAAACATGATACTTATCAGTCTGTTTGTCATTTAATATCAATCAGAGTCTCATTACTTGTAGTGTAAGATTTACTTAGTCATTTATAAACAATATTGTCTCTTCCAATTATTTATAGCAATCGATTTAGAGTGTCCACCTTCTGGTCAAATATTTAGTCTATTTGTTTATTGTCCTATTTTACAATGTCAATTATCCTTTAAGTCTTAAAATCCAAAGAAAGTCAAATATCAGATTGTCCCAGAGTCCAATTCAGTAAATTTCTTTTTTCTCTTTAAATTGTTTGCGACTCGCTTTCCTTAATGGCTTCCCTTCCGGAAGTATGACTCTCACTTTCACTTCTTAATTCCTCCATTCTTTAATGCTTAGTTCCACTTCTCACACTGTTTAAAGTGAAAGATCTTCCAATTTTCCCAGTAGAAAGATATATCATAAATTTGTAGCAAAAAGAAATCCAAAGTAATTCCTCATACTGCTTTTACACTGATTTCTCCATTACCGCATTCTTCTTCGCGTTTGTGTGCAATCAGCCTATATTCCATAATCTATATTCCATTTCAGCTTCGCCACCATCAAACGCCGCTTCTTTACTTTTAGAGCCTCGATCTTACCGCACACTCTGATTCTTTGTTGCCAATCACACCAGCTATCCAAAAGTTTTAAGGATTTAGTTTAGTCCAATCTTCGCTATAAAGTCTCTCTTCTGCTTCCTGCTGTGTGGCTGTCTTCACTCCGGACCTGTCACAAGAGGCAGGTTTTCTCCAGCCAGTTTTTGGGGAGTTCTCCTGAGTGAACGGGTGTCTGCTTCACACCAGTTCACTTTCCAGAGTGATCCCCACAAATTCGCAGATCTCTACGGGATCTGCGATGCCCCGAATGGGCATCCGACCAGAGAAACTCGTGCTGTGAGCTCGGAGCCCGCTCTCACAGCGCGCATCGCGAAAGACGACACCACCGGAAGTCCCTCTTTTTGTTTCTATATATCTTCATTTTGTGTGGTAACCACATGGTTTTTTTTCACCTTAAAGACTCTTTTACTTTGTCATTCTACCTTCATATTTCCCATTATAATAATTCTATACAATTCTGTGGCACTCTAGATAATTATTTTTACTCTCTTCCAAGTGGCTTCCACATCCTGTTCCCTTACAATAAGTGTCTATTCATACTATTGGGACATGCTTTCTCTTCCTGCAAATTGTTCTATTTTTACATCAAAGATACACTCCTCAATTTAGAAAATTATCTGTTCCGCATTCATACCTCTCATCTTGACCCTTCATATGTTATCTCTGATTTTCATCATAAACAATCAATTCAATGGTTTTACAGTTATGTTTATTCCTTTGCAACATGTACATATGAGTAGGCTTTTTTGCCGTATCACAGTTACAATTTTCATTAATTTGGGGGTTTTCAAATTGCTTATTTCTTCAGTACTCCCTTGTCTTATTCCCACCTATTCAAAATATTGCATACTTTTCATCAAAAAATCATATCTGTTTTACTATTACCATTCAATGGAATGTAATATAGACTTATCACCAAGTTGCATATATAACATATAAACATATAGCCATTCAAAATAATCAATATATCTGCATATGGAAATAGATAGGCCTTGCTAACTTATAGACTTGATTAACCACTGTTTGAAGCTATAACTGTATAAAAAAGTAGTTTTGTGACCAATCCTCCCATATACAGCCATCACAGGATCCTGCAGCCATGTGATTGCCCTTCAGGTGCTTTGCAACTGACCTGTGACAGACAAAGTTAATCGAGGAGATAGAGGTAAAATAGTAAGTCGTAATCATTTCACTTAGCAACCACAAAGACTTGCTTAGCAACCAAAGGAGAAATGAGGCCATAAGCCTTTCTCAGTCACATGATGTTTCACCTAGTGACTGCAGTATTTAGCAATGGAGTTGCCAGTCCCATTTGTGGTCACTAAATGATACTATATGTATAGAGTGGCCAGTATAACCCTTGTCTTGTATAAGTAAGTATATACTATATTGTTGGCAATGGATAAGGCATGAGGATCCTATGTATATTACACATTTTCAATTAAAGACACACTTTTTATCAGGAACCTGAATAACTAAAGGTTAATCACTATTATGCTTGACCTAAAAATTACTTTAACTAGTGGAAGACAGAAATGAAATCCAGCTTTTACAGCAACCAGTATTATGTTCTGTACATAAACTCAGAAACCATTGTCAGCCCTACTTTTTTAAAGAATTATAAAGAAAGCCACGAGAAACAAAGAACTTTAGAATTAAAATAAGTCATATATTAATATTGAAAATATGGATTTTTATCACAAAAATGTAACATATGTATTCAATTATTTCAGACTTCTGAAAAAAAATTCAGAAAATTGTAACATACATGCACAATCCAACATTTAAAAAGTGGAGTATTTTAAAATAAAAATTAGGCTAAACATTTCCATTTTTTCTCAAGAGAAGGGATATACTATTGAACTAATTACTAAATACTATGCTACTTATGTAGAATACATACTAAGAAATTATCCCATTTGAAAATATTTGAATTGTCCTATGTGTATTACATAATAATATATAACAATTATGTTAGTCATGCCTGCTATTGTAAAAGGACTGGATTATATGAATAAGAAACTTAATCAGGCTAATTCATAGAGCTTTTCCTTATTTAAAAAAAAAATCTATGTCCTACTAAAGCACATGAAGATATTTAACTTAGTGACCCAGTTTTCTAATCACTATGAACAAACTTCTTACAGCCAAGACTTTACATATATATTTGAAAACAAGTATAGAACTTAAAGCTAAGTAAATGTGAATAGTAATATACTTATATTATGAAATGAGTATTTATTTCATCTTAAGGCAGTCTCACTGTTAGTAACTATTTCCATAGTATACAGAAATACTTATCCAAATCTATCTATACTATAAACTATTATTTCAGAGAATCCCACAAAAGTTAAATTCATGAAAATTATACAGGCTAAATTCATGAGAACTCAATTAATATTCTAAATTATTGTAATCATACTTTCCTTAAATGCTAATATTAAAATTATGCACTGAAACTAAGAAAGAGTACTTTCATTGTCAATACATTCAAGCAGCAATTGCTTGCAATATCCTTGCTGTCCTTTAAAAGTTGTTAAAGTGCTACCTTTTAAGGTCAAAACATAGCAGACATATCTGAAGAGTATTCATACTGACCAAATTAGGCAATGATTCTGTTAAAATGTTAGTACTTTTTCAATGCATTCTCTTTATTTTCAATATTTTGTGCTTTTTTTTTAACTTACCAAAGGTATCAGCATACATTTCTTGCTACTTCCATAAAAAAGTTTCTCTTTTAACTTTCCAGCTGGTTCTTTCTAACATAGTAAAGACAATGTCTCCACATATATGCTCGGTACAATTTTCAACACAGAAAATAGCACAATCCTGTAGCCGCCTAAATTCACTGTTGCTGTTGTATCCAGTGATACTACGTTGTCCTTAAAATTTTTGTGTCAGTCCAACTGTTCCAAGGAAATGGTTGCTTCATGCACAGTGTCAATCTACCTGATTATGTTCTTTGCTAATCAGTAATCTTTGTTTTCCGTGTAACTGCCATGTGAATTTTGCAAAGAGAGCACAGCATCAAGCTAGCTGTGTTAGGCAAGGATGTATTTACAGCTGGGGGAAAGGGAAATCAGCATTTGAATAACTTGTATACTCAGACTGTAACATAAACATTGTAATTTACCATATAAGCATATGTGTTTTTGACTCAGGCTAATGCTGTGTTACCAGGTTGTTCTAATTCCATTAACTACTTCATTAATCCTGTTGAGTGTCTCAAAGCATTATTCAAATACTGCAAATGGAACTCTGAAAAACAAACTTCACCAAGCACTTTCTTCCCACTTTCATTTATAAATAAGCATATTGCCAGTTAAATGTTGATATGCATTATATATATGTGTGTATGATTTTAGCTTCCATTACCAAATGAAGTTGAATATAATGGAATATGTATGATCAGTGCAGAAAACTGTCATTTTATCTATAGCTAGAGGAATAAGGGAGGGATAAGGATCAGAAGGATTACTTAGATTTATCTAGGAATAAGATTTATGATTTATGTCTCAAATTAGTAGGCATTTCAAAAACATCTTCAAGAAACTAGGGAGAATTTCTTCTGAACCTCTTGTCCTGTTCATTCCTGCTGTGGGCTAAGCTGCCTTTTTAAAAAAAAAAATTGATTAAAAGATTTTTTTTAAAAAAAATAGTAGTGAATATGAACACTTGACCCATAATTAATTTCTCCCTTTTTTAGTCATAAGAGACATGACAAAACATATTATGCTGAAAAATAATCTTCTATAATGATTATTGTCCTGCACAGACTGTTGTTTCTTAAGAGTCTACTTGAAAGGGTTACATATAATAAATTGTTGCCATGTGGTGAATTCCTGTCCAGAATTTCAGCCAGCTAGCCAGCCAAGAGCTCATTTGTCCTGCTGACTTTTTCCCCTCCCCATATCAGCATTTCATGCTTATTAAGCATGAACAGATTAACAGAGTTGGAAGGACCTTGTACTGTAGGTCATCTAGTCCAACCCCCACCCACCCAGGAAACCCTACACCAGTGGTTCCCAAACTTTTTCAGTCCACCGCCCCCTTGGTGCTACAAACTCATCCTCAGTGCCCCCCACACCCACCCCCTTCAGGCGGGCGTGGCTTGGTGGTCAGGTGACCGGGTGGGCGTGGCCAACTTGTAAAATGTGGTGAAACTCACTTAACAACACTCTTGCTTAGCAACCAAAATTTTGGGCTCAATTGTGGGCATAAGTCTGTCTTTCTTTCTTTCTTTCTTTCTTTCTTTCTTTCTTTCTTTCTTTCTTTCGGCAAGCGTGCCGATCTCGCTGGCTGCCTGCCTGCTTGCCTGCCTGCCTGCCTGTCTGTCTTCCTTCCTACCGTCTTTCTTTCTTTCTTTCTTTCCTTTCTTTCTGTCTGTCTTTCTTCCTTCCTAACATCTTTCTTTCTTTCACGGCGGGAGAGTCAGCGCTAGGCTTACCTTCCTGGTGAGGCTCAGAGACCGCCCGGCATGCCCATCCGCCGGCTCTCCACTTTCTGCCTGCCCCGCCAAGGCCCCCGTCAGCCCGGAGCCTGGCTGACCCTGAGGCCGGCAGAGCTCCATAGGTGTGCGCCCCAACGTGCACCAAAGGTCCCGGAGCCAAAGCCGGGAAGGTGAGAGGGGCAGCGGCAGCAGCAACTGCACTCCGGCAGCGTCGCGTCCCATGCCATGTGCCGTCCGGGAGAGCGGTCTCCTGGCTGGCGGGGGCCTTTCTCGCCTGGAGAGTGCGCTCCCGGACAGCACATGACAGGGACGCGACGCTGCCGGAGCGCGGTTGCTGCCGCCGTCACCCCTCTCACCTTTGGCTCTGGGACCTTTGCGCACCTATGGAGCTCCGCCGGCCTCAGGGCTGGTGGGGGCCTTGGCGGGGCAGGCAGAAAGTGAAGAGCTGGTGGATGGGTGTGCCGGGCAGTCTCCGAGCCTCGCCAGGAAGGTAAGCCTAGTGCCGGCCATGCCCACGTGCTCCCGTCCGCCCCTCGCTCCGGCCATCTCCTGGGAAGTTTGTGGGAAGTGGCGGCGGGTGGAGCTGGGCAGGGTGGAGCCGCCGGTGCAGCAGCGCCCAGCGAGGAAGGCTAGGTGGGGAGGCGCGGCCGATTGTCTCGTCCCATGGGGCGGATGTGCTGGAAGAAGCGCGGTTGAGCGGGGCCAGGGCAGCGCAGCCTATTGTGCCTTCTCTTGCCCCGCTCTCCATCCCAGAGGGCCGCGCATTCCCCCCGCCAATCCTCCATAAAACCGCCCACCCCGTTTCTGCAAAGGCAGAGCCCTGCAGGGCGATCTGAAGAGGGATGCTGTAGAAAAGGCCGCCTTCCACCCATGCCTCCCGTGCCAGCTCTGCAGGACTTGGGGCTCTGAAGCAGCCCACTGACTTCCAACCCAGCACCGCGGTCCGAGTTCCCAGAGTGGCGCCAGCGGTCAGCTGGGCTGACCTGCAAACAGAGCAGGCAGGTGGCTGGTTGAGAAGCCAGTGGGCCGCTTTGGAGCCACAAAGCGCCGTGGAGCTGGCACGGGTGGAAGGCGACCTTTTCTGCAGCATCCCCCTCCCCTCTTTGGATTGCCCTGCAAAGGGGGGGGGGGTTCTGCCTTTGCAGAAATGGGGCAGGCAATTGTGCAGCAGCCCCTCTCAGCGTCTGCATTTCCGAGGGCCGCCCGCCCACCCACTGGCCGGGCTGGGCTGGACGGCGACCTCATAAGGCAAGCGGGTGTGGGGGACCGCCGGGAAGGCCGCGTGGAAGGCCGCCAAGCATGGCAGGGCTGCGGGGAAGGGAGTAGGCTGCAACCCCCCTTCCCCGACATGCTTTCCTGCCTTCCACATGGCCTTCTGCTTGCCTGCCTTTGCAAGCTGGCCATGGGGACACCAGGAAGGCCCCGTGGAAGGCAGGAAAGCATGTCGGGGCTGCAGGCCATGGGGAATGGAGTAGGAAAGGCAGGCTGGGATGGTGGGGGGTTGCAGGGGCAGCTAGGTAGGCCGCGACTTCGCAGGCTTACCTGGCAGGCAGATCAGGGGCTCAGCGCTTCAGGCAGGCAAGCTGCAGAGCAGAGACTGGGCGGGGCAGGGCAAGCGAACAGTGACCGGGGCGTTGGCGAGGTGAGGCGAGGCGAGGTGTCAGTGAAGCGAGCATCCGTGTGGCAAAGGGGAACAAGTTATATAGGCCGGGGGTGGGATGGGTGGCTGGAAGTGCCGAGTGGCAGGAAAAGCGTGGCGGGAAAAGCGGCGAACGGGTGATTGGCTGGACATGGGCGGCGGAGGCGCAGGGACAGGACCAGTTTGGTGAACCACCTGCCACCTCCCTTGCCCCTCTTAGCGCCCCCCTGCCGCCACCCTTGTCTCTTAGCGCCCCCCTAAGTCATCCCACCGCCCCCCAGGAGGCGGTACCACCCACTTTGGGAACCACTGCCCTACACCATCTCTGAGAAATGGCAGTCCAATCTCTTCTTAAAAGCCTCCAGTGTTGAAGCTCCCACAATTTCCGAAGGCAAGCTGTTCCATTGGTTGATTGTTCTCACTGTCAGAAAATTTCTCCTTATTTCTAGGTTGAATCTCTCCTTGATCACTTTCCATCCATTATTCCTTGTCTGGACTTCGGGTACCTTGAAAAATATCTTGACCCTTTCCTCTCTGTGGCAACCCCTCAAATATTGGAACACTGCTATCGTGTCTCCCCTGCTCCTTCTCTTACTAGCCATGCCAAGTTCCTGTAACCATTCTTCATATGTTTTAGCCTCCAGTCCCCTAATTATCTTGGTTGCTCTTCTCTGCACTTTTTCTAGAATCTCAACATCTTTTTTATAGTGTGGTGACCAAAACTGGATGCAGTATTCTAGGAGTGGTCTTACTAAGGCTTTATAGAGTGGTATTAGTACCTCACTTGATCTTGATTGTATAATGCAACTTAAGATTGCATTGGCTTTTTTGGCTGCCACCACACATTGCTGGCTCATATTTAACTGGTTGTCCACCATATTCCTCTTTTTCCCCAGTTTCATTCAATTATTTTTTTATTCTTGGACACTGCCTGGAGAAGTCCCTGCAATTTTCTTGGCAACGTTTTCAGAAATGGTTTCCATTGCCTCCTTCCTAGGACTGAGAAAAAGTCACTGACCCAAGCTCATCTAGCAACCTTTATATCCAAAGCAGGACTAGAACTCATGGTCACCATTTTCTAGACTGATGCCATAACTATTACACCAAACTCTGTCAGGCATGAATGATCAGGTCCATACATGAAGGTCCAATTAAACTGATTTATTGCTATTCATGCTTGTGCACAGGAATATTCTCAACTAACAGTACCTGCTAGGAATTAGATAAGGGTCATGTCCTGCTGCCAATTGTGATAAAACCAATTTTACTAGTTAAATACAATCCCTGCAAAATTTACTCGGCTTCTGGATAACTAACAACAAACTCTTTTCAAAACTGTGTTCAATAGCTCTATGAAAGTGATAGGATTATTGCCTGACTGCAGCATTGTTTAAGCAAACATAATAACAGAAATTGTGAGGAAAAGATTGCTCGTATCCCATTGAGATTTACAAGATACAGTATGTTGGCAATTAAAAAACAATATTATTCTAAGGTGCATCTGAAGATTTTTAGTATTAATGTTATAGATAAGACTAAACTGAAAAATGAATTGATGGATTTGAAACTCAAATGAAACATAGTGCACAAAACTATGACTTTCCCAAATCAATTATGAGGTGCAAATATTTTCCTTCCTGGTATGTAATTTAAATGCTATCTTCAATGCCTTGGGGCTGGTAGAAGGAAAACTGTCAAATAAAAGAAATTGACAAAATATTTGAAATGTGTACTGTAAAAGTAGTCCTTAGCAGAGGTGGGTTTCTCCCAATTCGGACCGGTTTGCCTGAACTGGTAGCAACCCACTGGTGATGTCACGAAGCCGGTTTGGTCAGTGCCGGTCCGTGGACGCCGCCATCTTTTTTTTGGATTTTTTTAAAAATATTTTTGGAATTTTTTTTAATTTTTTTTTTCTTCTGCGCATGCGCAGAAGCCGAGTTCCCAGCACTGCACATGCATTGCCATCTTGTTTTCAGGGGTTTTCTGGGGAATTTTTTGGGATTTTTCAGCACTGCGCATGCGCGCACGCACAAAGCGCGCGTGCCCACGTGGCGCGCCCACGTGGCGCAGGAGGAAGCGAACCGGCAGTGAGGTAAGTTAGAACCCATTCCTGGTCCTTAGTAATAAGAAGATATAATGTATACATAGGATGAAAAGTAAATACAACACTGGATCTGAGTCTAAATGAGATACGTTTGTTTGTTCGCTGTAAGAAGACAGAAACTTAGTATCACATTTTTAAAATAATTTTTTTCCCTTTCACATTAATAATTTTCACTTTCAGGTTCATCTTTCCATCAAATAAATTGCAAGTATCATCTGTGTTAGAGAATGTTAAGAAATTGCAACCTTTCTTATATGTGAGCTTTTTATTCATCAAAAAAATTTGGTAACTAAAATAATGTATGCTGGTAAAATGATATGTGATAGTAAAGATGTGCCATTTCTTTCTGAGTCGGTGGTTCATCTGAACTTGTACCTACAAATATATTGGGATCTGCCTCCCAAAATTCTCAGTAAGTCCACCTAAGTCACACAACACAATGGACTCTGCATGCAATCTGCTCAGTTTGCTAGCTGCCCCAAATAAGTTTTAAATCCAATTTAGGCCTCCAGGTTCTTCCATGTAAGAACCCAAGCTGAAATAGAAAATATGTTAGGGAGTCATTTATAAAGCAAAATATCAGAGAATAAACCTTGCAGGGTTGTTGTTGTTGTTTGCTCATGCAGAAGCACTAAAGGAAGGACCTCTGTGTTTGTTATGTACAAAACACTGAACATTTTTGGCTCCCAGCAACTAACTGTAGCGAGGATGCGGACATACAACAGACATGGTTTTCATTGTGTGTGGAAGGACTTGTAAAGATAAAAAGGAACACATAAAATTCTGTCTGCATAGACTTTGCTTGCAATTTGAAATTCTAGCCCTGATGGGTTCCAGAACACAATAAAGATTATTTTATTCTACAATAAATATATCTCTTTCATAGTATGAAAACTTGGATACTAGGGATGTGGTGAGTGGCAGCCTGTTTTTCATTTGATTTATCTATGAAGAATGAATATCTGGAAGGGTATATGAGAAAAGGATCAATTATTTCTCAAACACTAAATTAGTCCATATGTTCAATTATTGTCAGTGAAATTAATTGCTCCTTAATACAAATTATTTTCTACTCTTCAGACTTTATGTAGTTATTTTACCACTATTTCAGAAATTAATAATTATAATTTCTTAATAATTATATAATAATGAATTGGGTTTTATGATTTACAACCAAATATAAATATATGCAATAAAATTCATTGCATCAAATAGAAAAAGAAATAGGAAATTACTTTAGTATTGCAGGGCACATCATTAAAAAAATGCCTTTAAAGGGAACTTCCATCTATATATCTCAGGACAACTGTGCTACAATAGAAATTATAATTACTATCAATTCATCCATTTTACAACACTTGTAACCCTCTCCAGAATGGATGTACTATATTTATTTTGATTTATTTTGATTTTTCCAGAGTTATTTGCTGACATATTATCACAGTTATGTTCTGACCAACTGACTTTTTAAAGATTATTTGCTGTCAGTATAAATTGTAGGATATTTTCTACTTGACAATTCACAATGTCTTGTCATGTTTTGCTTTATGATTCTTTATGGTGAGATGAAGACTACAGCTGAAAGTGCCCTTTGTTGGATAAAGGGACAAATGGCTATTTCTAAGGTGAGAGACTTAGAAAGTGTACTGGCCACTGAATTTATTGTAAGGATTAATAATCTTCCATAATTACATTTTTGAAGCATATTTGCTACCTAACAAATGTGATTTTTAAAATTACAGGTTCAGAGAAAAATCTACCACATTTAACCTGGGAGATGACAGAGGCTATATTTACTTGCCTAACCAAAGATCTTTACTCAGAGAAAAAATCCTAGCCAGACATGTTGTCCAGCCATGGTTTGCTAGTAGTGTAGTATCAGCAATCACATCCGGCAGGATCTAAACAGAGTAGGTATTTCCAGTTATTTCTGAAAATGTAAACTATTAGCAGTTATTCCGTTTATTTATTTACTTATTCTGCAAATATCCATGGCTACATATATTAATATACTGTAATAATAAAAATAAAGGTAAAAGTAATTGATTTCTCAATCAACAAAGAGCAAAATATGCAAACTGGTCTCCACTAATGTCCAAACTATAGCCTGAGGAAAGAACCCAGTTTTTAAGGCCTTCTGAAAAGTCAAGAGAGTCATCTGAATCTCAGATGAATGCTGTGATGGAGAAGGCATGCTTCCTGCTTACCTACTAAATGACTGTTTCATTAAAAGAGCCCACCAGTGCCATCACCTTCTGGAGAAGCTGCAATTTATGAATATTTTTTATGGGTAGACTCATGTAGAGGATATGGCAATAGTCCAGTTGGAAGTGACTCATGCAAAACTGACCAAGACCAGAGCCTCCTGATTCAGGTACAAGTGCAATCGACACAAAGATGGATTTATGCAAAGATCTTTTTGGAAATGGTTATCTCCTGTTCCTTGCATAAAAGGCAGCAAAGATCTCAGAGTGCATGCCAATTTGGTTGGGGAGTTGTAACACATCCAAAATTAATGATGGAAACTTTTCAGATCCCGGGGCTAAAATATATACTGAGTCTTGTTAGAGTTAAGTTAGAGCCTTCACAAAAACCTTGCTGATGGGTGATCTTATCTGGGGCTTCAGGTAGATCAGTGGTTCCCAAACTTTTTCAGTCTACCGCCCCCTTGGTGCTACAAACTCATCCTCAGTGCCCCACCCCCACCCCCTTCAGGTGGGCATGACTTGGTGGTCAGGTGACCGGGTAGGCGTGGCCAACTTGTAAAATGTGGTGAAACTCACTTAACAACGCTCTTGCTTAGCAACCAAAATTTTGGGCTCAATTGTGGTCATAAGTCTGTCTGTCTGTGTCTGTCTGTCTGTCTGCCTGCCTGCCTGCCTGCCTGCCTGCCTGCCTGCCTTCCTTCCTTCCTTCCTTCCTTCTTTCTCTCCTTCCTTCTCATTCCCATCTCCTTCCTTCCTTCCTTCCTTCCTTCCTTCCTTCCTTCTCTCCTTCCTTCCTTCCCTCCTTCCCTCCCCCCCTTCCTTCCTTCCTTCCTTTCGGTTGTTCTTTTTTCTTTTTCCTTCCCCCCCCCCCCCCCCCCCCCCCCCTCTCCTTCTC
>QLTV01003113.1:369061-382993 GCA_003457575.1 Thermophis baileyi | reverse complement strand
CGAAAGAAAGCAAGAGGAAGGCAGAGATAGTCCTTGACTTATGACCACAATTGAGCCCATAATTTTGGTTGCTAAGCAAGAGCGTTGTTAAGTGAGTTTCACCACATTTTACTCAATCCATGACATCTCCTGGCTCTAACAGTCATGTGCAAGCTAGGGAAGTACATCTGAAGGCATGTGTAATGTTCTAATGTACAGAAGTTATGGTTAAATGTGTGGCAGAAAGTGGACTCTGGGTGTATTTTTCCAAATGCAGTAAGTGAGGTTGAATGTGTATAGTTTTAGAAGAGCTGTGTGTGTGTGTGTGTGTGTGTGTGTACATACACATCAGGGGTGGGTTTCAACTTACCTTGCTGCCGGTTCGCTTCCTCCCACACCACGTGGGCGTGCCTTGCGCGCGCGCACATGCGCAGTAACAAAAAATCTGGGGAAAAAAAAACAAAGCCGAAAAAAAGATGGCGACTGCATGCACAGTGCCGGAAGTCAGCTTCTGCGCATGCTCAGAAGGAAATAAAAAATAAAATAAAAAATTAAAAAAAAATTAAAAAAAATTCAAATTTTTTTTAAAAAAAATATGGCGGCCCCCATGGACCGGCACTGACCGATCCGGTTCGGTGACGTCATCATGACATCACCAGCAGGCTGCTATCGGTTTGGGAGAACCGGTCCAAACCGGGAGGAACCCACCCCTGATACACATACAGTATATATAGTAGATAATGTATATTTTTGTGTGCCTGTGTGTAATATGTATGTATACATATGGCATATATACATAGGATTAAATAGTATATTTTGGATGTTCAGTAGTAGTAAATATATAGGGAAATTGTATCTCGTTGAGGCCTTTGAGGCGAGGAGAGGCCAGGCACCCTAACCCTAACCCTTGACGTGAGTGACGTCTAGTTGGCCACGCCCACCCAGTCACATGACCACCCAGTCACATGACTTCCAAGCCACTCCCACCCAATCACATGACCGTCAAGCCACTCCTACCCGGTCACATGACTGTCAAGCCACTCCCACCCGGTCACATGACCATCAAGCCACTCCCACAAAATTAAGCCACACCCACAAAATTAAGCCACACTCACAAAATTAAGCCATGCCCACAGTGGTAGTAAAAAAAATTGGAACCCACCCCTGCATCATAGTACTAAGAAGACAATACTAATATTATATTAGACCTTACAAACAATAGGTAGTACATTCAATCTTAGAACTCACAGTGAAAGCAGTGGTTAGATTCTGGTTTTTAGGATTGACTATCAACAATAAAGGTGTAGAAATAGACCATAGACTAGCACTTGGTAGTGTAATTATGAAGGTCTTGGAAAAGGTGCCTACAAAGATCAGAACAATTCAGGCAATGTTTTTCTTTTCCTACCTATAAAAGCAAAAGTTGGAATTTGAAAAAAGCTGATTAAAAAGAATATTGATATTTTTGGAATTTAGTGTTGGAAAGGATTCCTGAAAATACCAGGGACAGCCAGGAAATTAAATAATCAATCTAGAATTCGCACTCACAGAAATTACCAGGCTCAAATTATCCTACTTTGGACACTTTATGTAAAGACCTATCTCTCTATTCTGGAAAAAATGGAAAGAAAGAAAAGATCACAACCAGCAGCTATGTGGATGCACTTAACTATAGCAGCAATAGATGCAGCATTGAAAACTTGAGAACCAAATTGGTAACAGATTCTCCTGGAAAAAAAAGTCTATCTATATGGTTGCTTAGAGTCAACACTGATCAAATGGAATATATACAACATCTTACAGACAGAACAAAAACTCAGTTTTACCTCAAACATGTTGACATATGCTATATAAATTTGATGTCTGATTTTTATCTGACTCTAGTCTTTGGTACTACAACTAATAAACAGAGCAGAAAGAGTGAATTGGTAAAATAGTAATTGCGTAGCCTAGAAACACTGCAAATCAAATAACTTGCTAAGTATTTTCTATAAATTATCTGTTTTCTGTAAATTGTCTGCAAGCCAGAACATATATATGTGCAATATAGATTGTTGTTACTGTTAATTTTCATTTATCAACTGAATTAGTTTAATTAACAGTATTTACATGGACATCAAATAAAGCTATATGAAAATCATTAATAGAAACATAGAAAACTGATGACAGAAGATAACCCAGTGATAATCGAGTATGCCCTTTGAGATTTTTGTTTGTTTTTATTTACTATTTTAGTTATTTGTTTGTTTGCTTTTGTTGGATAATACACAGGTGTATCAAGTTTTTCAACTTTCAATTTCCAAGCATTAGGGGTGTTCAAAAGTTGTGACATGCCTTGGGAATTGTAAAGATATTTTGGTTACTTTAATATAATTTAGATGTGCTTGGTAAATAACTACATAAATATTATAACTTTTTAACATTTTCTTTTTTTCATTTCACAGGTTCAGCTGTCTTTCTCTTTTTGTTAAACATTATTTTGTCTGAGAGTGTTAATACTTCTGGCCTTGTTTCCTGTGAGTGTGATAACTGATCTGTAATGGGTTTGTTTTTTTTAAAAAAGAACAAGACTGGGAACATTCACTCATATGAGAAACCTAATTGGGATTGGCAGAGATTTGTTGCTGTATGAACTCCCAACACTGCGAGACATTCTCAGATATGGCCTACTGTTAAGAGAACAAAGTAGTGATGATGCTAGAAACTACCCAGCAGCCAGTCTTACAAGAGATATATATTCAAAAGTGCTAGAAAAGTGGGAACAAGTGAACAGTAAATTCACGAGTGACAATCTTGAACAAGATCCAAGAGAGCTGGGATCAAGCCAAAAACATATCTCTTGGTAGAGGAAAACTAGATGTCAAAGAGACTTTCACTGTGAAACTTGACAATTGTTTGACATTCTCAAGTGTCAAATTGTTCTGTGTGACAAATTCGGCTGCCCTGCTTGCTGCAAAAAAGAAGCTCACAATAACTGTACCTACCCTAAGGAGACAAAGATATCACTGAAGAAACTTGCTTTCATCAAAAGTCAGAGAGACAAGATTGGTTCTTTTGGATCGCACAAGATTGGTTTGCCAGATGTGCCTGAGCAGAAATTACTAGTCAAAAGGCAAAAGCAGCAAGGCAATGAGAGACAAAGGCTCACTAAATATAAGCAGATAAGTATTCAAAGTGGATAAAAACCAATTATTTTTTAAAAATAAAAAATAAAAAATGGATTTTTAAAAATTTAAATTGGATTTTTTTATATTTTTAACAAATTTATTTTAATAAAATGCTTTTGGAGTAAAAATCTATCTAAAGATAGTTTTCTATTTAAGATACATTAATAATTTAATTTATTCAGCATGAAATGGAGATTAGTTATGTAGCATGAGGCTGTATATTCTGCAATATTTACATTTTTGGTAAACTCATTCAATGAATCCAAGCTCTGCAAGCTAAATAGGAAATCTTCATTTTGTTTGCAAATAATAATATTAAAGATTCTAACTATCAGCAAGAATGAGTCCTTACTTTTAAAGAGCACCTGTCATTTCAGATCCATCATGGCAGTGCCTGTTAGCGGGCAATCACTCACCTGCTGCCTGCCATGTCCCTCACCTTCTTGTGTCACTGCCGCATCACCAGCCGTCCCAATAAAGTGAATGGGACTGTCGGTGAGTCAACAGCAGGTCAGAGGAGGAGCCGCTGTGGGACAGAGATGACAGTTGCTCTTTTAAAATTATGATTTAAATCAAGTTGATTTAAATCAAGCCTTTTTATTACTGATTTAAATCATGATTTAAATCGTGATTTAAATTGTGATTTAAATTGAGTTGATTTAAATCAAATCCACCGTTGAAGTATTCCAGACATTTTGATACTGACAAATGAAATAATTATCTCTTATGTTGAAAATGACAACTGATGATGAAGATGAAGAGGAATGTGATGGAAGTTATGAAGAGGCCTTAGACCAAACACACTACTTCAAAGAAAAGACAGAATACAATAAATTAGAAATAATAAATGTCGCTATGCAGAGCATAAGATACGATGTTAGTCTATGTGCCACTGCTGCCATTACCATAGCCACCTTCATAGATGCTGGCTTGATCACCAAAGAAGACAAGAGACTTGTAGTTGTCCACAATAAAGTCAAGAGAGCCCAGGAAAAAATTATGAAGTCCTTAGATCAAGAATTTGATGAGCTCTATAAAAGGGCAAAATAGAATGCATTTTCTTCAACAGCTGCATAGATGCAAATAAAGTTATGCTGAAAGCAAACAATTCAGACCAGCAATTCCCCAGTACCATCAAAGAAGAACATTATCCTGTGTGCAGTGACCCGGGTGGAAGATATCTTTATCATTTCACTCCAGAGAAAAGCTCAAAAACAGGAAAACCTGCTCAAGTGATTGCAGATAATCTGGTGTATTTCATGAGGAAGAAAGGCATTGACAAAAGCTTGAAGGCCATTGGAGGAGATTTTACAAATGTTAATACTGGCTGTGAAGGTGTTGCCATGCAATGAGTAGAGGTCAAGCTTGACTGGAAGTTGAGCTGGTTGGTGTGTGCACTCCACATGAATGAATTACTCCTATGACACTTAATCACAAAATTGGATGGGAAGACTTTGTCTAACAATGGACAAAATTGGCAACGCGCTAGACACTGCAACAGAACTTGACATTTATCCTTCATTCACCAGAGTGTCAACCCTGAAACTAACCTGACTGAAACCATTTTTTGACCACTTCAGTGTTGTCACACTGGAGCTGAGGGATGGAGAGGGGGGAATTGAGATAGAGGGGAACATATAGCCAAAACAACATTTTTCTCTTGGAACCAAGGACATTCTCACACCTGGTCAGAAGAAGGCAGAGTGATGTCACCCTGCTGCCAGCCCATTCTGTGATTGGAACATTTGACTGATTGTTTTGAGAAAGTGGGAAAACTTTTACTTTTAATTACCATATTTTTCGGACTATAAGATGCTCCAGACTATAAGACGCATCTAGCTTTTGGGGAGGAAAACAAGAAAAAAAAATCTGCCTCTGCCTCCCAACAATTTGCTTCCTTGCAGCAAACAGCAAACAACCTGGTCAGCTTCAGCAAGCCTGATTTAGCACGAGCAGCTGATTGGTGGTTGGATCTGCCTCCTGGAATACCACCTATCAGCTGTTCCAGGCTGCGCGGATTGCCACTGCCCATCGCTGCCTCCATGCGCCCCATTTTCAGCCTCCGCGCATCCTGTTTTTGGCCCATTCCAGGTGGTGGTGATCGCTGCCTGGAATGGGCCAAAAACGGAACATGCGGAGGCCGAAAATGGGGCACGCAGAGGCCGAAAACAGGACGCACGGAGGCGGTGATAGGCAGCAGCGGCGATGGGTGGCGACGGTGGTGATGGGCGGTGGTGATCCCCGCAGCATGGAACAGCTGATAGGTGGTATTCTGGGAGGCAGATCCAAGCGCCAATCAGCTGCTTGTGCTAAATCAGGCTGTGCTGAAGCTGACCAGGCTGTTTGCTGTTTGCTGCAAGGAGGCAAATTGCTGGGAGGCAGAGGCCAAAAGGTGGGGGCTGGCAGGTGGGTGGGGCTTTGGAAACATGCACAGACATTTCCACCCACTTTTTTTTGGGGGGGGAAGTGCGTCTTATACACCGAAAAATAGGGTAGGTGAAAACTGTGGGAGACCCTAGAGTCGGTTTTCACCAGATATGTGCCAATATGATAATTCCAAATAAAAGTATTCTTTGAGGAATCTACATGCCTCAGAGTCTTGCTTGCTATGGATTTATTATTTGGAACCCTGACATTAAATCGACTCTCCTAAACTGAAAGGAAACTTTCCGCTCCATCCGGAGCCACTATCCAAGTTCCTGAGCCCTGGCCGCTCCCCGGTCTACCAGGCAGCGGGAAGACTCAGGGAAGATGGAGAAGAAAGCTGAGGAGACAGCAGCCACTTGCGGAACCTGTGGGGTAGTAGTTGAGAGTCCACAATTCCCCCCCCTCACCCCAACGGGCAGCAGCAGTGGCAGCGGACATCAAGCGCCAGTTGAGCGCCCAGCCAAAAACCCACGCCAAGTGGCTGGCCACCCAGGAGCTTTTTTAAAAAATAATTTTTATTATTTTTATCTTTAAAAACAAGAACATAAACAAAAACAAAGACAAAACCAAAAACGCAAACACAAACATAAGGAAAAAAGTTTCCATTTTACAGCAGTTCCGTATCGGTGTATATCCACAGTTCGTATTTCCCCCCCTTCATATTTACATCGTTATTTTTGTGGTTCCCTTATTCCTTACATATTATATATACTATTCCTTACATATTATACTTTGATATTGTATCAGGATATAACTTTACTTACATACATTGTATATTTAATACCGTTTTACTAATATTTCCTGACCTCTAAGTCTTCATTGTTATATATTTCCTTACTTGTTATTCCTATCCTCTAACCATTTGTACCATTTATTCCATATTAAATAATATCATCTTTTTCTTTTATTTCTTTTGTCAATTTATCCATCTCTGCACAATCCAACACTTTCCTTATTATTTCTTCGTCTTTTGGTATAACATTATTTTTCCAGTTTTGTGTATATGTTATCCTGGCTGAGGCTTTAATATGGAGAATTAGATATTGTATTTCTTTGTTATAATTCTTTGTGAGTATGCCCAATAAGAATAATTCCGGTTTCCAGTCTATATGTTGTTCAGTTATCTCTTCGAGACACTTTTTAATTTTAGTCCAATACTTTTTTGTTGTTGGGCATGTCCACCATAGATGATAGTATGTCCCATATGCTTTCTTACATTTCCAACAAATCGGTGACGTGTTTGGGAACATTTTAGCGAGTCTCGCTGGCGGGAGGTGCCATCTGTAAAACATCTTGTACTGGTTTTCCTTATAAGCTGCTGACATAGTCAGTTTCAAATTTATTTCCCAAAGTTTTTCCCATTTCTCCAAGTCTATACTGTATCCAAAAATTTTTGCCCACTTTATCATTGTTTCTTTGACCACTTCCTCTTCCATTTTGTATCTTAGTAAGAATTTATATATGTTCCTAATCAACTTTTCTTCCATACCTCGTAGAATCCTATCTAATTCTTGTTGTTCGTTTTGGAATTCGTATAATTTTTTGTCTTTTTTATACCTGGTCTGAATTTGCGTATATGTCCACCAGTCTATGTCTGTACCCTGATCTTTTAATTCTTGTTTGGTTTTCAAGTTCCCTTGTTCATTTATCAAATCCTTGTACCTTATTAATTTATCTATATCTGTTAAATTCTGGTATTTCAACGCTTCCATTGTGGATAACCAATTAGGTATTTTGGTGTAGTGATTTTTTTTTATTTTTTGCCAAACCTGTAGTAAGACATTCCTGATTAAATGTCTTTGGAAGTAACTATGTGATTTATTTTTCCCATCCCAAATAAATGCATGCCATCCTAATTGTAGGTCATGCCCTTCTAACGTCAAGGTTCTCTTATTTTTTTATTCGATCCAATCCTTAATCCATGTTAACGCTATTGCCTGATAGTATAATTCCCAATCCGGTAGTGCAAAGCCTCCTTTCTCTTTACTATCCTGCAGTAATTTTAGTTTGATCCTTGGTTTTTTCCCTTGCCAAATGTATTTTGTGGTTAATTTATTTAAATCGTCAAAGAAAGTTTTCCCTAGTTTTATCGGCACGACTTGGAATAAAAATAATACTCTCGGTAGTATGTTCATTTTAATCGCGACTATCCTCCTGGTAAATGACAATTGAAGATTTTTCCAACTTTCTAAGTCTTTATTTGTTGTATTATTTTATTGTAGTTATCTTCCTTAATTGAGGAGCATTTAGCCGTGAGCCAAATTCCTAAATATTTTACTTTCCTAACTACCTGCATATCTTTTTTTTCTTCCAACTCTCTCTCTTGCTTTTTAGTAAGATTTTTTGTTATTATTTTTGTTTTGTTTTTGTTAATTTTGAGCCCTGCTATCTCGCCAAATTCTTCTACTTTTTGAATTAATTTAGGTCCGGATTGTAATGGTTCTTCTAATATAAATACTAGATCGTCGGCAAATGCGTGGACTTTGTACTCTTCTTTTTTAATTTTTAAGCATTTTACGTCCTGGTCCTTTCTAATTTTAATTAAAAGTGTTTCTAAAGTTAAGATAAATAGAAGAGGAGAAAGCGGACATCCTTGTCTTACCCCTTTTGTTATATCAAATTTTTCTGTGGTATCACCATTCATTATCACTTTTGCTATTTGAGTTGTGTAAATTTTTTCTACCATTTTTACAAATTTCCCTCCAAATTTCATATTTTTTAATTGCGTGGTGATAAATTTCCAATTTAAATTATCAAATGCTTTTTGGGCATCTAGGAAAACCAGTGCAACTTGTTTTTCCGGGTGTGCTTCGTAATACTCTAATGCAGTGGTGCCATTTGGGTACTTTTCCCCTCTGCGTATGCGCAAAGCGTTCTGCGCATGTGCAGAGGGTAAAAGAACCCAAATGGCGGCGTCCAGGCGGGTGGGCGAAGTCTCCCACTTCTGTCGCTACTGGCTATCCGGCGACCCGCAGGCACGGCCGAAGCGGGAGCATTTCACCCCTGCAAGTGACGGTGGCACCAAGATGGCGGGCTAACGCACGCGGCGACCCCTGTGAAATGGTCGTTCGACCCCCAAAGGGGTCGCGACCCACAGGTTGAGAACCGCTGCTCTAATGTATTTATTATAGTTCTCATGTTATTTTTTATCTGTCTTTTTGGGAGAAAACCATTTTGATCTGAATGTATGTGTTCCTTTAAGACTTTTTTAACTATTTCTGATATTATTGAGGCGAATATTTTATAGTCCATATTTAGAAATGAGATAGGTCTGTAATTTTTGATTTGTTGACAGTCCATATCTTCCTTTGGGATGAGGATAATAAATTCTTCTGTCCATGTTATTGGTAGTTTAGCCTTTTCCAGCACTTCATTGAATATTTCTAATATTAACCATTCTAACATTTCTTGTATATTTTTATATAACTTGACAGGAATTCCATCTGGGCCCGGTGATTTATTATTTTTCTGTTTTTTTCAGTGCCACCCCTAGTTCCATTACAGCTCCATTTAACATCTCTCTTTCCTCTTCTGTAATTTGATTTATGTTCAGTGCATCTAAGTATTGTTTGATCTTATCCTCTGCCATATTATCTTGGGCATATAGCTTTGTGAAAATTGTTTGTATTATATTTTTTTTTGTTCCCTTCTATGCTGTGTCACTCTTTTCTCATCTTGAAGTTGGTATATTATTCTTTTCTCCTTTTCTTTTTTTAGTTTATATGCTAACAAACGTCCTGGTTTATTTGCATGTTCGAAGAAGTTTTGTTTTGCCATCTTAATTTTCTGTGCCAATTCTTTTTGCATGGTCAGATTGAATTTGTGTTTTATGAGATCTCTTTTTTCTTTTATTGTATTTTTTTGGGGTTCTTTCTGTAATTCAAGTTCCACTTTTTTGAGTTCTTCCTGTAATGTTTCTTGTTGTTGTTTTCTTTTCTTATTTTTTCTTGCCATATAGGCTATTAGTCCCCGTATGTCGGCCTTTGTGGTGTCCCACAGGTTCTGTAATGATGTATCTTCTTTTTTATTTACCATAAAAAATAATCTCAATTCTTTCTCTAACATTTGTCTATATTCTTTGTCTTTTAATAAATTTTGATTCATTGTCCATCTCTTTTTCTTTTTCTGTCCTTTCCATATTATTTTTATTGGGTTATGATCCCCCCAATTTTTAGTCTCTATTTCTATTTCTTCTTTATCTTTTTGCAATCCCGGTGTCACCCATGCCATATCGATCCTTGACCAAGACTGGTGCGGATTTGAGTAAAATGTGTATTGACTGTTTGTCCCATGTATTTCTCTCCAAGCATCCTGCAAATTTAATTCTAATGTAATTTCAAAGAATGATTTTGGCAGCGTGTTTTTCTTCTTATTATTTTTCTTGTTGCTTTTATAATCTTTTTTAATCTCCATAATTGCATTAAAGTCTCCAATTATGCATATATTTTCATATTCCGTTTCCGTTATTTTGTTATGTAATTTTTTATAAAATTCCTGTTGATTATTATTTGGTGCATATATTATCATGAGTAATATTTGTTTTTGCTCTGTTTCCAACTCTATCATTAGCATTCTACCTTATTCGTCTGCATATATGTCTTGATTTTATTGTTTCCTTTACGTATGTTGCAATTCCTCTTTTTTTTTATGTGTTAGTGTTTAATAAAGTTTCCCTATTTTTGGATTTTCCAGTAATTTACTATGTTCTTTCTTAATATGTACTTCTTGTAAGCATATCACATCTATGTCTAGTTTCCGTAATTTTGCAAATGTTTGCATTCTTTTCTTAGGTGAGTTTAGTCCATTTATATTTATAGAAAGCATTTTAATTTCCTCTTCCATTTTTACTTGTATTGTTTTTTTGTGTTTCTTGTCTCCCTATGTACTCTCCCTCTTGCACCTTCCCGTTCTATTCGTTCTCTTTCCTGTATCCTTTTTTCTTCTCTCTCCCTCTCTTTTTCTTCTGTTTGATCTTCTTCCTTACTTTTACTTTCCACTTCTTCTCTGCTCTCTTGTTCTTCTTCAGTTGTGACATACTGCTCATAGAACTCTTGCGCTTTGTCCAACGTATCTATTTTCAATTTTTTTTCTTGCCATGTAACCAGAATGCCTTCCGGCACCAACCACCTAATCATAACCTTGTGTTTGGCTAATTGAGTTGTTAAAAACTGGTACTGTCTTCTCTGATTTCTCACCCTCCGTGGTATTTGTTTCAGTGTTATTATCTCTTTCCCTTTGTATGTTATCGGTTCCTCCCTTGTTTTTTTTTATAAATTTCATCCCTTATCATTCTCTTAGTAAACCATACATGTACTTCTTTAGCTAATCTGTATCTTTGCGCATAATTTGTGTGCACTCTGTACACTTTGTCTATGTCTCTTCTTACATCTTGTTTTTTTTTGTAACATCTCTGCGAAGATCTCTGGCATTTTCTCACCCAGATCTTCCTCTTTCTCTTCCATGATATTTTGGAACCTTAAGTAATAGGATGCCTTTTCCATTTCGAGGAAGACGATGGATTCTTCGAGATCTCTGTTTGCCAACATACATTTTTGCTCCACTGTTTCCATTTTTCGGTCTACTTGTTCCATTTTTGTTTCTACTGTTTTTATCCTCTGTTCATTTTCTGTAATAGCTTGTTGGATATTCCTATTTTATTGTCCATACTTTTGATGTCTTCTTTCATTTCTCCCATTTCGGTTTTGATTTCTTTGTGATATCTTTTTGTTTCCTCATGATTATTTGCTATCGCCTCTTGCGTTCTAGTCATTGTTTCTTGGATCATTAACAGAGTTGATTGCATACTCTGGACACTCAGTGCCGAGCCTGATTTCTCCATCCCCAGCATACTCTCTATAGATCTTTGGTTCGAAGGTGATGATGTTGTTGATGTCGGGTTCGAAGCTGCTTTTTTCCCTATTTTGGTTGTGGTGGTCGTGCTTGTCATTTTTATTGCTTGGCAGATGTTTTTCCACAATAACATACAGTTTTGGTTAAAGTTAGCTTAAATTTGGAGTTAGGGTTTGATTGTTAATTTTACTACTCCCGAATTATCTTATATATATAAATGTGACAGTATCCAAATATAACATTGATTAGCTTTCGCAATATATAAATATATATGAAGTATCTATAAGTTATACAGTATTAACCTTAATGGGAGTAGTATACTTAATATTATGCCAATGTATTCTCCTTATATCTTAATACTTTAACACAGATTAATATATTCTATAAATTTTATATTTTCTACAATTATATAAATCTCTATATATAAATAAATATCAGTAAGTATATATGCATATAAATATAGATATAAATAAGTTTAAATAAATAAGTATAGATATAATTTTGTAGTATATTAAGCTTATTGTCTAAATCTAACTCTTAGCATCAATATCCTCTCATTAAATCACTTTAATTATAATCACTTATTTGTTATCACTTAATTATATTGATTAATTAATCACCACTTTTTCTATATTTAATTTAATTTAATTTATTTGTCAAGCATATATGATTACAAGCAAGCTACGCAAGATTAGGTTAACCACTCTTAATGCCTTCTTAGCTATGCTGTTGCAGTGGGCTCTGGCACTTAGATCATTAGAGATGAGTACTCCAGGGTCCTTTACTGAGTAAGGATCATCAACAAGATCATGATCATATAGTTTGTATTTTATGTTCTGATTATTTTTGCCAATGTGTAAAACTGAGCATTTGTTGATTGAGATTTGAAGTTGCCACTTGCTTGACCATTCAGATACATAGTCAAGGTCTTTTTGAAGGGTTGTAGTATTGTCGGTGGTGTTGAATAGTTTTACATCATCTGCGAAGAGGATGCAGTTACTTTGTATATTATCACAAATGTCATTTATGTAAAGAATAAAGAGAGTAGGTCCTAAAACGCTGCCTTGGGGAACACCGCTGTTAACAGGTACAGGGTTTGATAGAGCTGTTCCTATTTTGACCGCTTGTTGTCTGTTTGACAGGAATGCAGTTATCCATTTGTGTAGGGGGCCAGAAATGCCATAAGATTTTAGTTTTAGAAGTAGTTTGTTGTGTACCACTGAGTCAAAGGCTTTATAAAAGAAGTGGAGGGTAATGCATTGGTTAATGATTGATTCCATGACTTTGCAGGTGACAAACATGCAACATAAAGAGATTGGTCTATAATTTTCCACTAGGCTGGGGTCTCCCTTTTTGAAGATAGGGATGACCGTGGCTAATGACCATAGGTTGGGTAGGGAGCTGGTTCTGAAAGATATATCAAAAATTATGCTTAGAGGTTCAGATAGGACAGTGGAAAGTTTTTTTAAGAAGTAAGCACATAGTCCATCTGGTCCAATGGAGAGAGATGGTTTTAGGTTGTGTAGAGCCTTTCTAACATTGTCTTCTGTAAAGTCGGTGTGTATTAGATCACTGTAGTTGTTTGTAGTTCGACTAGGAAATATTGGACATGAGTTGTTGCTGTTTACAAAGACTGAGCCGAAGAATGTGTTGAAGAGGTTAGCTTTGTCGGTTTCATCATTACATTCTTTTTTGTTAGGTCCTTTTAGGAGTGGGATGGTTCTCGTCTCTTTAAGTTTGTTGTTTACGAAATTGTAGAATGCCCGGTTGGATTTTGTGCACAGGAGGTTTTCCTCTTGTTTGATATGATAATTTGTGCATTCAGTCTTTATTTGTTTGCATAAGTTTTTGTATCGGTTTTTGTAGTTGGTTATGTGGCCCGTTTTGTTTTTTCGCCAGAGATTTTTTTTTAGCTTGAAGCTTCCTTATTGTTATGGGTAGTTTGTTTTTTCTGTTTTTGGGAATTATTAGTGGTACGTATAGTTTAATGACTCTTTTGACTTGATGTAAGAAAATGTTGTAGTGGTCTTCAGCAGTGTTGCAGTCAGTGAATAGGGGTTGTCAATCAAGAGATGAGAGGTCAGTGTTTATGAGATCAAAGTTAGCTTTTTTGAAATTATAACTGGGGATCCTGTCATTTTGTTTATTTTTGTAAGAGTGTATATTGAGATTGAAGTCAATCATACTGTGATCGCTGTTGGAAAAGGGTTCTTTTATTTGTAATCCATAAATTGAGTTTGAACTGTTACAGAAGATGAGATCAAGGCAGTTTTTGAGTCTAGTGTTGTTGGATACTAGTTGATCCAGTCCCAGATTAGTAACAGCATTGTATAAGGTTGCATGTATGGGTTCAGTTGTATATTCGTTTAGGGTCCAGTTAATAAGAGATAGAGTGAGGTCACCAAGAAAGATAAGAGGGTGTGGGCAGGAGGCTGCCCAAATTAGTAGTGAAGTTAACTTGCTCGCATGTACGATGTCGTAATCAGGGGCTCTGTAACATAGTAACAAG
>QLTV01003113.1:334047-349031 GCA_003457575.1 Thermophis baileyi | reverse complement strand
ATATCTTCTTTAATGTAGTTTTTTTTAATGTTCATGGCTCCAACTTATAAAAGAGGGACAAATTATTCCATGTGGTGGAGTCCATATGTTTTCTGCTCAAAGTATCAGCAGACTTCTTTGATGTTTTCAGAGCCCCACAGCTGTGCAAGTACTGCAAGATCATGAGGCTGCTGTGATTTACATCTCTAACATTCCAGCCAAAACTACTAGGAGCCTCCATTGTTGCTACTTCCTCTTGCAAACCAGATTCTTAATCTCATTGTTCTCTTTTCCACTCTCCCGAACAACATTTTAGAACAGTATGGTTCTAATTTTAGGCAGCACCCCAAGGCCTTTTTCCAACATTTCAAGTCACTTTTTTGCTTTTCCCACATTTATAATCTGAATTCAATTCAGTACTTAGAATAGCCAGATCACCTTTGGTTTTTTAAAATAATTTTTTCAGCTTCCTAACTCAAGTGAATCTCAGTAGAGCAGCCTTTAATATCACCTATGAAAAGCATCCAATTGTTTCTATTCACACTGCAAAATAGTACTTTGGGAACATTTCTCTTCCAGCCACCTCTTCATCCTGGTGAAACTCCTCTTTGAAAGGACGGTCTGCGGGTGGGGGGGGGGGGGGGGGGAGATTTCCTGCACATCAGCAGCGGCGTCTCCTCACAGGGCTTCTTCTGATGTCCCAGGTGTATGAATTTACATGCCTTCCTTTCCTGTTCCGTGGACGGAATTGCCTGCTGTGACTGTCACCGTTAGTTAAGGAGGGCGTGAGGCGTGTGGGGTGCATCGCTTGGCCTCTGGCTTCTTTTGCAGCAGCAATTGGCTGCAAAAGCGGCTGCACTTGCTGGAGGCGGCAGCCTGAGCGGCACCCGCAAATCAGCTGTTTTGTGAATGGTGGCCGGAGTGGCTCAGCTGATCCAATTAAGGGGCCGAGAAGCCCTGAGGTGACCAGAGAAGGGAAGGGCTGCCTCCTGTGCTGGCCATGCCCACCCCTTCATAGGGTTTATTTTTGGGGCAGGGCGTATACTTACACCCACCCCAAAAATTAGCCTTGGCCTTATTTTCAGGACATGTCCTATTATCGGGAAAACACGGTATTTTCATCAGATAGATTTTCTTAAATAATATATTACCGTATAACTTTTAAAAATGTCAGTGTTCTGCCAATAGTATTGTGCTTTTGAATAAAATAACATCCATTAGCAGCTATAAGCTCAAACAAAGGAGCAGGGGGGAAAGACCCCCAGCAACATCAACCAACCTTCTCTGCAAGAGAAGTCTTTTAATTTATCATCGGTGGGCAATGTGCTAAGCAGGTCAGCAGGCTAATAAGTGTCTGCACAAAAATGTTTTCATGAAAAGCTTATACTTAGTTGGGTTCAGTGAGGAAATCTTTTTTTCCCCTCTACATTGAAGCCCGTGACCTTCACAAGAAAATACTCCACTATAAACCAGCTGCTATGATAAGAACATGAAGTCTCCAAAGACAATAACAGTGCTTTCTGAGAAAGCAAACTGTTACTGAGCAAAAAATAAACAAGGCCATCATTATTCCTTCTCTTTGTGCTTTAGCTCAGTCTTTAAATTGCTTATTCAATACTGCGAAATAGCAACATTGTCTCCATTAGCTGACTTCCTCCAACAGTTTAATCAAAGCAGATTTTAGCATTTAAAACTAAAGTATAAGAATGTTGAATTCCTGTTTTCAGTTCTCTGAAAACTGCTATAAAACATGCCAAATAAAATGTAAACCCACTGGAATTTAGCTATATTCTTAAATAGTCATACTGAACTACATTATAAATGCAGGGGTTTTTAATCACAATATTTCACATGTATGTAGTTTATATTAAAATGACTGAAAGACTCAGTTCCTGTGGCTCAGGAGAGGTGGAGACTGTGGGTCACATACTCCTTCAATGTTCCTTTCACAGAGAGATTTGGAAAAAATATCTTTCCAATAATTGCTAGGTATCCTGGCCATTCCAACACTGCTTATCTCCAGTGGCTGCTTAAGGATGAACAGTCTGAAATAACAGCGCAGGTGGCTAGATTCTGCGCAGCAGCACTGGGGATTCGTCGGAAACACGTGTCAAACCACCATAGCTGTTTTATACAACAAATGTGGCAAATCCTTTGCACTGCTTATTCCTTTTCCTTTTAGTAATAAACTAACTACGAGCCACACAGTTCATGGATTGTGATTTTAGTATAGTTAGACCATGTATAATTGTCAGACTGGATTTTATCATAGATTTTATGTATTTATTATTTTATTCTAGAATTTTTAATTGTATATTTATTGAGTGGTTTTATTTGTTCTGGTCTCTGGTCTATGACTGTAATAAAAAAAGTTGTATTAAAATGTGTATATTAATTCTACTACTTATGCCTTAATTCTTCCCCCCCCCTTAATATTCTTAGTGTTGTGCAATAAAATAAGGTTTTATTCATTTTTAAGATTAAATTTGGAGGCTAAAACTTTTTTCTTGTATCCCTCTGCCTGATCACATTTTATAAAATAAAGGAAGGTTACAGGAATAAATCTAGTTTATGAATTACACTAATATAGGATGAGGGGAGAGGAAGGGATACATGAACACACAAGCATACAATATGTTTGGATAGGACTTCCGGCGGTGATGTCACGACAGGCAGAAGAGGGAGAGCGACGCTCCGCTCCCCTAATCTGATTTTTCGAGATCAGGGGCTCTTTTTAGGGCACATTAACCCTGGAGGGGTAAATGAATTAGTGAAGGATCCGGAGGAGCAACGAGGCGGAAGGCAACCACCCGATGCGACGAGGAGAAGCTTCACAACCCCGACACGGAAAGAGCGCTGTCATTGGCATGATGGCGGCTTCGTAGTCATGACAGCCTGACCAACAGAGGAAGAAATAAGATCTATTCATAGACTGAGACATCGACAAGTAAGAACCCCAACGCTGTAAAAGGACGGACTGGAGGGAGAAGATAATTTGGAGAAAGTTAAGGTGGGGAAAGTTAGCCTCAAAGGAGAGGGGGTAGGAACCTTGGAAATGGCAGCAACTCAGCAATGAGAGCGCGAAAAGACAGAAAGAGAAAGTGAATGAAAGATTGGAGGTACGGCGAAGGGGGAGGACGATAAGAGAAATAGCAGCAGAAGCATGGAAGCGAAAAGGAGAAATAACGGGAAGAGCCAAAACCTGAGAAGTAGAGAAGAAGAGCAGGGAGCAGAGATGTAGTGATTTGAGCTGGCGGATATAAACTTTTATAAGCCTTCATAAACGGCAGACTGCAGACATAAGTAATTGACGTGGGACCTAGACTTGGTAAAGAGAAAGTTGGGACGTTGAACAACAGAAGAAGAAAGAAGAACAGAAACGGAGAGTAAGGTGCATCAGAAGGAGAACGCTGTGAATTGAAAGCAAGTTTAATGCAAATATAGAGACAGACTCTTACACTAGAAAGAGAGAACATGGCTGACGGTAACAACTATATCGAACAGTAAGGAGAAGAGATGAACTTAAAGTTGGGAAATTGTGCAAAGAAAACATAAGTATTAAGAAATTGGGGTATTTGAACTGAATTGAAGACTGGCAGACGGATTAAACAACCTTTGAGAGAGTGGAGGAGTTAGATAGAAGATTCTACTGTGGAAATATATTTAATATAAGTAATATATAAGTGAAATTAAGATAAAATAAGATTAAGTATAAATAAGGAGATACATAAGTAATAAGCAATATAAGTACTGAATGGTGGAGAATATATGTATACAACGATTGAAGATTGTTTATTTAAAGGAAATTTAAGAAGTAAGATATAAGGATATAAGGACATATGAATTGAACTGACTTAAGAAATCTATAGAAGGGTTAAGCGAGCTTTGAGATTGTTAAGATATAGAAATATATATATAGAAAGTACTATTGTAGAATAACAATTAATTAAGCATATATATATATATAAGTAACTTATATCATAGACTGTTATTTGCCTATCATTAAGTATATATTGGAAATTCATTATTGAAAAATCACTTTGATAAATATTATATATATTGTATTATTATACCGGATAGAATCAACTTGGAAATAGAGGATCTAAGTGTTGGTAAAATTGAAATTAATATTAAGCCATAAGATTAAGTTTAGTATAAACATTAAATATAAAATATCTGGTGGATGGTAGAGTTGAAGGACTTATATAATATATTGAAAATGTCAACAACAGCGACTATCCAAAAATTGGCAAAAAAAACCCCATCATCCAACCCAACACTGCCAACGGCATCTCCCTCGGGTCAGAGATCCATAGATAGCATGTTAAGCACAGAAAAGGCAAGTAACCAGATAAATATGCAAATGATGCAGACAACCCTATTGGCAATACAGGAAACCATGTTAAAAATGCAAGAGAAAATGGACAGGAACCACGAAGTAATGAGAGAAGACATACATAAAATTGACAACAAAATAGGTACAATCCAGCAAACAATAGAAAAAAATGAACAACAAATAAAAATGGTTGAAACAAGAACAGAGCAGACAGGAAAGAAATTGGAAGCAGTAGATCAAAAATTAATAACTATAAATAAGAAGTTGGAAGAGTCAATTATAAATTTAGAAATGGACCGAGCGGCTTTCTATCTCCACTTTCAAAATGTAATAGAAAACAGAGAGGAAGATTTGGGAACAATAATGACAGAATTAATAGCGGGAGCAATACAGAGAGATAGACAAGAGATACAAAATGGAATAGACGAAATATACCGAGTGCACACAAATTATGCTAGACGTCACAAGTTGCCAAGGGAAGTTCACATCAGGTTTGCTAGGAAAGAAATGAGAAATGAAGTAAACAAAGCAACATGAGAGGAAACGATAACATACAAAGGTAAAGAAATACAAATATTAAAACAGGTACCACGAAGGGTCAGGGACCACAGGAGAGACTATCACTTCTTGGTGACACAATTAAACAAGCAAAATGTATTATTTAGATGGTTAGTCCCAGAAGGAATGCTTATCACATGGCAGGGGAAGAAATTCAAAGTAGACAATCTGGATAAGGCGCAAGAGTTTTATGAACAGGTAATAGGATCAGAAGGAGAAGATTTGGAAAGTAGAAGCCAGGAAGAACAATTGTCTGAGGAAAAAGAGTTAGAACAAGGAGAGAAAAGCAAGGAGGAAGTTGAACAACAAGAACCAGAAGGGATAAGAACAAGGGCGCAAAGAGAGAATAGAATTAATAGAAGACAAACGCACAAGTAAAAAATGGAAGGAGCTGTCAGCCTGTTAACAATGAATATAAATGGATTAAATTTCCCCATTAAAAGAAAAAGAATATTTACAAAATTACAGAAACAGAAGGTTTCTGTTTTTCATAATATGTCTGCAGGAAGTACATGTTAAAAAACAATGTGAAAGATATCTAGAACAAGAACAATTAGGAAAACTATATGTTGCACTGGCAGGGGAAAAAAAGAGAGGCATAGCGATATACATTAAGAGAGAGTTAGATGCAAGAAAGATCTATGCTGATGATAAAGGTAGAATTTTAATGTTACAGATTAAGATACAACAAATGCATATTTTATTAGTGGTAATTTACGCCCCAAATGAGGATCAGAAAACATTTTATGCTAGGTTGCATCAAACAATAATAGAAACGGGCATGGAAAATATTTGTATACTCGGGGATTTCAATGGAATTGTGGACATGAAGAAAGATTATAGAAGTGACAATAGAAACATGAGGGGGAAAAAAACCTTGCCAAAATCGTTTTTTTAAAATGAGCCATGAACTAAATTTAAGGGATTGTTGGAGAGATCTAAACCCGGAAGTCAAGGAATACACCTTTTACTCTAACCCGCATAAATCCTGGTCCAGAATTGATATGGTCTGGACAAATAAGGAAATAGAAAATAATATAAATTCGATAGAAATAGTTACTAATGAATGGGCAGACCATAATCCATTAAAAATAATTTGGAAAGGTGATAAGAAGAAAATGAGACGATGGATGCTAAACACGCAGATATTGAAAGAAAAGGATTATATTAAGCAAATTAAGAAAAAAATGGAAATGTTTATTAGCGAGAATAAAAATCAGGATACAACATTACAAAACTTATGGGATACAGCAAAAGCATACTTAAGGGGAATAACAATTGCATACTCGGCCTGGAGAAACAAAGAAAGATGGAAAAATAAAAAAACATTACAGGATAACTTGAAACAATTGGAAAGGGCTTTACAAAAAGATCCACAAAACGAAAAAATTAAAGAGGAAAAAGATTTGGCAAAACATAAATTAAACTTGCTGGAACAACTAGAAAGATAAGGTTAGCAAGGCAAAAATGTTTTGAAAATGCAAATAAACCTAGTAGATGGTTAGCCTACAGATTGAAAAAAGAAAAAGAGAAAAAATTGATATATCAATTAGAGAACAAGGAACTCCAACACCAGATAGATAAGAAAAAGAAGATTATATGAGATTATTTCAAGGAATTATATGAGGAAGATAAAATAAAGGAGGAAATTGAAGATTTTTTGGAAAGAAAGGGTATAGGCCAGATAGATGAGGGTAGTCGGGAAATGTTAAATAAGGAAATAACTCAAATAGAGTTGAATCAGGCAGTAATGAAACAAAAAAGCAATGTCACCAGGCCCAGATGGAATCCCAGGAGAATTTTATAAGGCAACATATGAAATAGTAGGACCTTTACTGTTAGAAGTTTGTAATGAGACATTACTCCAGGCGAAACTTCCAGAATCTTGGGCCGAAGCTTATATTACCTTAATATACAAGGAAGACACCGATATTAAACAAATTAAAAACTATAGACCTATTTCGCTGTTGGATGCCGATTACAAAATATTTATGACGATCATGGCAGAAAGGATGAAAAAAATACTGAACAAAATTATCCATGTAGACCAAAACGGATTTTTACCCCACAGACAAATTAGGAATAATACCAGGACAGTTTTAAACATAGTGGAATATTATGAGAAACATGGAGAGAAGCAGGCAGCCTTAATCTTTTTAGATGCACAGAAGGCCTTTGACAATTTAAATTGGGAATTCTTCATACAACAAATAAGAGTTATGAAATTCGGCCCTAAATTTGAAAGAATGATCGCGGCAATATATTCAAAACAAAATGCTAGAGTGATGGTAAACGGGGATTTCATGGAAAAATTTAACATCTCCAAAGGAGTAAGACAAGGATGTCCGTTGTCACCCCTAATCTTTATACTCTCAATTGAGATATTATTAAATCAGATTAGGCGAAATGAACTAGGGTAAAAAAGGAGGAATATAAAACCCAGGCATTTGCAGATGACCTGGTATTCTTTTTGGAGGACCCGATGGAATCAGGAACAAAACTACTAAAAGAGATAGAAGAATTTGGAAAGGTGGCGGGACTTAAAATTAATAAGGATAAAACTAAAATACTAACCAAAAATCTTACAGGAAATCAGGAAAAAGAATTGGCCGAGAAAACAGAATTGCAAATAACCAAAAAAATTAAATACTTAGGAATTTGGCTTACTGCAAGATGCTCAACACTTAAGGAAGATAATTATACTAAATTACTTCAAAAAACAAAACAGGATCTAGAAAGATGGGGAAAACTACAATTGTCATTAACTGGAAAAATAGCATCCATAAAAATGAATATACTACCAAGATGGCTTTACCTGTTCCAAACAGTACCTATAAAACCAGATAAAATTTTTTTGGAGAAATAAATAAAATAGTAACTAAATTTGTATGGGCGGAAAAAAACCAAGAGTAAAACTTAAACTATTACAAGATAGCCGAATTAGGGGTGGCTTCAGACTCCCAGATTGGGAGCTATATCCCAATCTATAGCTATATCTGCACTCTTAATGTGGATAAAAGAGTGGATAGTCTTAAACAATAGGAGAATACTAACATTAGAAGGCCATGATCTACAAGAGGGATGGCATGCTTATCTATGGGGAAAAAAACCCACAAAACATTCATATTTCCATTCAGTTAGGAGTGCACTATTACAAGTCTGGAGGAAAGTTAAGACAAAACATTATATTATGATACCAAGATGGTTATCCACGATGGAGGCCATGATTTACCCAAATACATTAGATAAAAGTAAAATGAGGAGTTATGAACAACTATTAGACAATTACGGGAGATTAAAGACAAACCAGGAATTAAGGGATGAAGGAATAAGTATTGATTGGTGGCCATATCTACAACTACAAATGAGATTTAAAAAAGACATGGAAGAATTTGGTATTGACAGGGAGTGGAAGCCGATAGATAAAATCCTCCTAGGGCCCGAAGACAAATTTATATCTAAAATGTATAATTATTTATTGCAAATTGACAGGGAAGAGGAGGTTGTAAAAGGCAACATGATAGCATGGGCGAGGAATTTCGCATACAACATCCAATTGGAAGACTGGGAGAAATTATGGACCAAAAATTACAAATTAACTATGTCGGCCTCGTACAAGGAAAATTTGTATAAAATGTACTACCGTTGGCATTTAGCACTGGCTAGACTAGCCAAAATATATCCAAATTTGAGCCCAAGATGCTGGAAGTGTAAACAAGAACAAGGCACCTACTATCATATGTGGTGGTCCTGCCCAGAGGCAAAGAAATACTGGAGCAAAATAAGAGTATGGCTACAAGAAATAACAAACTCGCAAATCAAATTTAAACCAGAGATGTATCTACTAGGGATTCTTAGAGGCTCATGGGCCAGAGAAATACAAATACATAATAATCCATAACTTGACAGCAGCTAGAATAGCTTACGCACAAACATGGAAATTGGAAAGTAGCCCCCCAGAAAACATGATAATAAAGAAAATAATGGATTGTGCAGAAATGGTAAAATTGACTTTAGAGTTGCAAGATCGTGAAGAAAAAGAATATTATATGGTGTGGGAAAAACTGTATAGCTGGTTGGAAAATAGGAAAAATAAGTAGATGTATATTTTTTGTATATGTAGATGTAAGTGTGAATATCACACACTAATTTAAATGAGATGAAATAACGTATGTAAATAACCAAATAGATGTCGATGTCTTAGGATTGAAGAATATGAATGTATATTTGTTTTTAATGTTAAAATTCAATAAACAAACTTAAAAAAAACAATATGTTTGGATAAAAAATTAAAAATTACATATAGTTTGTGTAATATTTTATTTAGTTATGGGGTCTCCATCACTGGAGGTTTTTAAAAAGAGATTGAACAGCCATTTGCCTAGAATGATATAAGGTCTCTTGCTTGAGCAGGGGATTGGATTAGAAGATCTCCAATTCTGTTACTCTGTACTCTGTATAATGGGCCCCAGACCATTTGTCATTATAAACAACTGATTTAGGCAGTCCAGGGGTGGGTTCTGACTTACCTCGCTGCCGGTTCACTTCCTCCCACGCTGCACGGCCGTGTGCACATGCGCAGTGCTGAAAATCCAGCTTCTGCGCATGCGCAGAAGCAAAAAACAGCTTCTGCGTGTGCGCAGAAGCAAAAAACAAGATGGCGGTGCCTATGGTGCCACTGAGAGAGCCAGTTCAGGGGCATGTCCAGCCAGCAATCGCTGCCGGTTTGGCGAGTGGGGGGAAATTCCCGCTACCGGTTCTAAAGAACCGGTCCGAACCGGCAGGAACCCACCTCTGAGGCAGTCAGTAAAATATACATGAATTGATAGCCCCAGATATTTTCATGCACAAGGAATAACTGGAATCCTTGATCCCCTACCCCCCACCCCAACTATTTATTTTAAAAGCATATAAAATGCTTTCATTTTAAGTTTATAAAGTTGTATACAACATAACAGCAATAGAACAATGTAATACCCCATAAAAAAACACAGAGTTGTACAAGTCATAGCCAAAGCCAAAATAATATAAAATGTAACTAGAGATAGATTATATAATAAAAGTTGTCTATTAAAATTCTATCAAATGAGAAAAGTTTAGCTGCATAAAATGAACTGTGAAAGTGAGTATCAGTAATAATTTTATTCATTATTAATAAGACCAAGTGTCAGATACTTTCTACTAGAAATTACTTCTGTCCAGGCCAAAAGCTCACTTGCCTTAAGTAGTCCAAAGCAAGGTCAACAGCAATATTTAATATTTCATAAGATATTGTGATAAAAGCAAAAAGTTCCATATTAGCTTTGTTCTGCTGTAAAAATATGGGTAAAATACAGGGCTCTGAGTTCATAGATCACACCTTACCCACCCACCCCTTCACCTTAAAATAGCCAACTTTACTGATGGACAATCTTCCAGGCATGCAAATATGGGTATTAAGGCATCATCAGAATTAAAATTTCCTCATACAAAATGAGTCAGTTTTGTTTAACTTTATTTTTATTTATTACTGAATACATGAGGCAGGAATGTTATTGAGATCTTAGCCATTTCATCTTTAATCCTCCAAAGCCACACTGAAATATTTAAGACTATAATTATTGAATCTGATGCACCATGCCAAGTGCTTTTGTGGAATGAGAAATAAAAGACAAAGAACATGGTAGAAGAAAAGTCTTGTTAAAAATTTCAAAGGAAACCTGTTCACCCTATGAACTTCAAGTCTATTTCAGTTACTCCAAAAACAAAGTGTCCCACACATAAACCTTGATTTATTTTAACAATGAATAGTAGACTGAAGTCCTGCATGTCTGCTGGAAAAAGAAGGGAAAGGAGAAATATATTTAAAAATCCTACTACTTTTACCAGGTACCTTTTCTCGCCTCTACCAGTATAAATAAATTACATTCATACATTGTATGAAATCAAACCTATTTTTCTACAAATTATTAAACCTATCTTTACTTGTAGTATTATTTTTTAAGCCTGGTGACAAAGTTATAAGCACAGAAAAGAACATGATATACAGGCAATGATAGATTTCAGCTATGAGAAGGGTGAGAAAAAAGGTGTGGCGACTGATTAACTATTTTGATACAAATTATGAGCAAACCCCCATCAAAGTAGTGAAGCAGCATATACTATTATGCTTCAAAGCATCTGATTAGTTCTTTGAATTCTGAATAGAATATTAAAACAATAATGAAAAATCAATTTTATACACATTGCTTTTCTTTGCCTAAGAATCTTTTGCATTTGTGATCAGAGACAAGAGCAATCTATTTCTATTGCTCTCTGTATGTCAACATAATGGATTTGATCACAAATAAGATCTAGGTACTAGTTCTTGCTTTCCAGACACTTTTCTTTTGACTCGTTGGAAATAAAATATTCAAGAATGCATGCTGTTAAAAGACTTTTCTGGTCATCTCCAACAAAATTATTAGAACTCAGTTCCATAATAATGTATTTCAGATTGTACTTACATTCTTTGTCTTCCTCATACCACAGCATGTAAGCATCAGAAGTCCAAAGCAGATGCCCAATGAAGACTTTCTTAGAATGCTATATCCAATGCCATTTAAAACAACAAAACAGTGCTGGTTGTTGTAGAATGAAACTGCTACTCCACCAGTCTCAGAATTATAAACAAAAATCTACTTATCTCCTTAGTATTCATTTATTGAATTCAACACCGAGGCAGCTTCCTCTCAGATCCAGCATAAGGAAAAACATGATTCTAACTTCGGCTAAGCTGACACTGTAATAAATGCCAGAGCTCTGTTGAGGCCCCAAGATATTTCAAATTCCAGGATCTGCGCAGAATCACTAACACATGCTTCCTTCTAAACAAGTGGGCTTCCCATAATAGGGCAGCTGATGTGTTCTACATATAAGGCTCTGTTTTCAGAATGCCTTGCTTAATGGATTTAAGTGATGTGTAGCAGCTCTCTAGATAGTATTCAAAGCAACTCTGAAGTGCTGAATGCATTCAGCACTGCTGTTCCTGTAACTTACGCAGCATGTTCTGCAGGACAGATTGTATTTGACTGGAAGATGAGAAGTTTATGCATACATGGACTGAGAGAAAAAAAAACAGTCTCACTCTGCTAATAATAATGGGTTTCAAATTATCGGTGCCTACTTTGCATTCATTTCAAATTTCATAGATGTGGCCATATATTTTACTGTTCTTTACTGTTTCCTCTGCAGGTTTTTTTTTTTTTTTAATTTCAGCTTCCATTACAAATCCCCCCAATAGCTGGATTCATACTTAGCAATCATAACAGTGTCAGAGCTGGAAGAAATTTCATATCTAACATTATCATTCATAAATTATTTCTTGTACAAAAAGACCCCCTGAAAAATGAGAAGCAACTTAAGAAAATGAAAATGCAAACAAACTAAAAAGTGCATAATTACAAATACATACCTATATACACACACTGAATTCGTGCATGTTGAACATTTAGTAACTGCCTTATATTGCTACTTATATATCTGTAACTCTCTTTAGAAAGTAGTTGGCACTTGTGACATGCACTAGAACAGGGGTGTCAAACTCACGTTGTCACGGCGGCGTCATGTGACGTATCAGGACTTTTTTTCTCCTTTGCTAAACCAGCCATGGGCGTGGCCAGCACGTGACGCATCTGGCCCGCGGGCTGGGAATTTGACAGCCCTGCACTAGAATATTGGTATTAAACTGCCACCCCAAATCAACTCAAAATATTTAACAGTATTATGAGCAGAATTTGTGTTGAATAGATTTCAGGAAATTCCTTTCTTTAACATTGTATCACATAAAAATAGGTATTGGTTTTATAAAACTAAAAGAAATATAGTTTGAAAAATAATTTCCTTGTTTGCACAAGAATAGAGAAAGTCCACTTTGCCGGTAACCTTGGGGCTCTACTATCTCTGTAGTTCTGCTTAACATCAACATAAACTACTTAGGCAATTCATTTCTCAGAATTAGATAAGGTATGAGGTAAAGAATACTGATAATAATTATATCTACATCTCTGAGTAAATGTTGCTGTCAACATGCAGTTCCAATCTCTGGAGGCTCTGCGGGTCTTGGTAGGGAAGAATACAATCTGCAAGACTGAATGACTGTGACTTCAGAACCACTGAAACTGGAACTGGAGATCATTAGCTGCAAGATGGGTTGCAATCCCTTCTTGAAAGCTAATGTGTAACCTTGGGATCCATATGACCTCAGAATTCTTTCTCAACAAGCAGATAGTAGCTTTAGACAGCACAATTCTACCCATTTTTGGATCAGGAGACTCTATTTATAATCATACATATCTAGTCACCTACTGTTGAATTACTGCAATATGTTGTATGTTGGATTGCCCTTAAAGAGTTTTCAAAAGCTGCAGTTGGTTCAGAATGCAGCACTGTGATGCTGTCCATACAACTCTGACAGTTGATGTCAACACAATGGATGACTTTCAGATTAGAAAAGGTCAGTGTATCATAAGAAAATAAGGCCAGTTCTAAGAATAGTTATTTCTAATAGTTTAATATATTACGTCATATACCTCAGTTTGTGGGATTACTAATTTATTTCGCAAGGTTTTTCATAAGGATTAGGAAGATATTTTCTCAATACACTATCTGCTAAACTTGAGTTATTTGTTGACAGATTGAACTGCCCTTCTGGAGCACTTACCTCTTTTAGACATCTTATACAGTTGATGAAAAACAAAGAGGATAAATAAGAGCTTAAGTAATCTCACAGAGGTACATAGTTCATTAGATAAAATCATGCTTCTATCTTTTCCGGTAAATAGAAAAAAAGAGAAATGAGTAAAAAAAATTATACAGGAAATTAGAAAAGGAAATATAACTAAATATAGTTTATATCAACACTATTCACATACCTGTCCATAATGTTTTGCAAACAGTCCTTGCTTCCATCATGTCTATATTGATTCATACTATGCATTTTATTTTTTTAACATCTCACATCTCCTGTTTCAGGAGTTCATCAACTTCATCCACCATCCACTTCATCAACTTTCACAGGCTTCTTCTTCCTCTGTACATTCTTCCTTTATTTATTTGTTGTAATTCAATGCTCTTTCATTCCATCATTGTGACTACATCACTTCAATCTATTCCTCTTGTATTGTTAATTTTCTAATCCAGTTCCCATTCATTTCTTAGCAATTCTTTCTTGACTCTATTTTTCTTCCACATACTGTACATTGATTTTTGCATATGTAATCCATTTCCACAACAATCTTCTAAATTATTTGTTTCCCTGACATACGCAATTGTTGTACACATATAAGAAAATGGGCAGAATCATACAATTACTTTCACTTATTTCTTGAGACATTCTGTTAGACCACGGGTGTCAAACTCGCTGTGTCACATTGCCATCACATTACATTTTTTCCCTTCACGGAACTGGGTTGGGTGTGGCCTGCGCGTGATGCATCCGGGCCACCAGTTTGACATCCTTGTGTTAGACACTTTGGCAACTTCTTAAACCCAAGTGATGATTTTCCAAGCAGTTATTATAGAGTTCTATTTAGCAAGATTTATTCAGAGATGGCATGGTTTGTATTAATATATCTCCAGCTATTTTAAAGTGGAGATTTTCTGATTCTCTAAAGCACAGGGGTTAAACTCGCGGCATCACATTGCCGTCACATGATGTTTTGTGACTTTTTTCCCTTCGCGGAGCTGGGGTACGCATGGCCTGAGTGTGACACATACGGGCTGCAGGCTGCCATTTTGACACCCCTGCTCTAAAGAAACAAGTGGCTTTGCTGATAATGAAGAAGTTGCAGCTGGCTGTTGCTTGAATCTCCATTAGTCTGGTAACTAAGTGTTATGTTTATTCATCACAATAGACTATATAGTATCCATTGCCTTTCTATTAAATGTGCACAGCTTACATTTTTTTGTTCTTTGAACATTCCACCAAAAGATACAAATTCATTTATTTTTTCTAATTTTTCACTATGTATGATAACTTGCAAATATTTGCTTCATTTTCCCATTCAAACACAACAATCTTGGTCTTTGATATATAAACATTCAAATCTATGTTCTATCTAAATATTTGTATATATATATATATATATATATA
>QLTV01003113.1:272498-282843 GCA_003457575.1 Thermophis baileyi | reverse complement strand
TACAATATAATATAAAACAGAAATCAGGGAGAAAAATCTCTGCTGCTGCCCATTTTCTCACAAACGTTTCAAGATGTTTCAAGGACAAACGTTTCAAGATGTTTCAAGGAAAGTGCATGCCTACCGTCCCTGTCCTACTGTCCCCTTTTATTTGTACTCATTTCCTGTGTTCATATCCATGTTTATACTTATACATGCTATCTTGTACATGTTTGACTAAATAAATAAATAAATAAATAAATAAATAAATAAATAAATAAATAAATAAATAAATAAATAAATAAATAAATAAATAAATAAATAAATAAATAAATAAATAAATAAATAAATAAATAAATAAATACTGAAGAGGATTCAGAACTGAAGCAGAAATCTGCTTCGAAGCATAAAATTGAATTAGACAATTCTCAAAGCACTTCACATGGCTTTTCTACTGCTCCTGGAGATGTTATAAATAATAAAATTTCAACACATTTTTCCTCATAAAATGAAATGAAGCAGTTTCCGGCATTTTGCTGTTTCCCCATTATAAACTCTGGACTTTTCTTTTTCAGATTGAATCTCAAATCTTGAAGCAGTTTGAATTGAATTGGACTGTCCTTGAATGCCAAATCAAAGAATGCCTCTTCAAATATGGAATTTCTAATTCATACTGAATCGTAGCTCATTTCCACAGGCCTAATGCATTATAGATACCTTAAATATTATTTTCCTTCATGTTTGATTTTAATCAGATCTCATTTGTTTACAAAATTATGGCATTAGTCAACCAGATATTAGGATAAATATGGCAGAAACTACCACTGATATTCTTTTCAGCCAACATTATTAACTGCAGTAAAATACAGTTATTTTTTGTCATTAAATTATCTAGAGTTCTCTTATTTTTTATTATAAAAGATACATACTAATAGGTGGGAATGGGCCCAGCTATTTAAAACAACACCTATGGCATGGAAGAAAATTAATAGAAGTCTGAAAAATTGTTTAATTTGTGTTTCATTTCTCTTTTGTTCTAAAATGTTTCCAGTACTAACATAGCAACATTTAGAGATGTGACCTTCAGTTTGAAGCTCTGTCTTTTGAACTATTCTTTGAAATCTTATTTTAGTAACATAGAATAGTTATTTTATGCATGAAGTTGCCCAGCTACTTTGAAAATAAAACATATTTTGAATATAAAACATGTGCTCCTTTCCTTTAGATGCAAACTCAGAATGATTTTATTTTTAAAGAGTTCTTCAGTCTCTACTAAGATAAATGCTTAACATACAGATGTTGTTCTGCTGTACAAATACATTTCTCATCTGATCAGTAGATATCTGTTTCAGACACTAAGTACAGACATTCAACCTTTTAATACTTTATTTTCCATTTTTCAAGGGGAAAAATCTTTTGTACTGTCACTCAGGAAATAAAAACACTTGGCATTAACACCAGTATATTAGAGAAAATATGATAAAAAGAGATAGCTAGCACAAGGACAACAAAACCTGTTTAGAACAATTCTAAGGCTATTTGTGTTTAGATGGAAAATGGAATCTCTTCCCTACATCATTCTCAAGTGTTATTTGAATATTTGAATGAAAAACAATTTAGAATTTATAAATATTTTGATGGAGTTGCATGGTTTTTACTGAACAAATAATACAACCTTTTAAATACTGGGAGAAAACATGCAGAACATGAATTTATCAGATATGGCCATGGAATAAGATCTACAGTAATATTACAGGCTTCCCAAAAAACTATTCTTTTTCTTTAAACATACATTTCTACCTCTTGAAAACAAAAATCTCCTAATGTAAGTGAAGTAATGGTTCAAAGTTTATATAATTATCTATATCATCTGCTCCTTTTAGATAAGATAAGATGATAAGATAAGATAAGATAAGATAAGATAAGATAAGATAAGATAAGATAAGATAAGATAAGATAAGATAAGATAAGATGATAAGATAAGATAAGATAAGATAAGATAAGATAAGATAAGATAAGATAAGATGATGAGATGATGAGATGATGAAATGATGAGATGATGAGATGATGAGATGAGATGAGATGAGATGAGATGAGAAGAGAAGAGAAGAGAAGAGAAGAAGAAAAGAAAAGAAAAGATAGATAAGGCAAGATATGATACGATAAGATAAATATGGGCAATTTCATCAGCTGGGTTTGAAACTTCACCATGTATTGATTTCAAAAGAGAAGAGAAGAGAAGAGAAGAGAAGAGAAGAGAAGAGAAGAGAAGAGAAGAGAAGAGAAGAGAAGAGAAGAGAAGAGAACTGTCAGGGTTCCAAGTAATAGATCCATATTAAGCAAAACTCCAAGGCAGATGAATTTCTCAAAGAATAGCTTTATTGGAAATATCATATTGGCACATATCTGGTGAAAACTGACTCTGAAGGGTCCCACAGTGTTCACCTAATTAAAAGTAAAAGTTTTTCCCTCAACCCCAAACAACCAGTCACATGGTCCAATCAAGGCATTGTCTGGTGGTCTGGTGACATTACTCCTCCTTCTTCCAGGTGTGAAAACATCCTTGGTTCCCAAGAGAAAGTATTTTATTTTGACTACACAACCCCAGCTATCTCTAATCTCCACTCCCTATCCTTCAGCTCCAGTGTGTCAGCACTGAAGTTCCAAGATGGCTTCGGCCAGGCCAGCTTCAGGGTTGACAATAACTTTATTGTCATTTTTTTTTTACTGTGAGGACACCAGCCCACATTAAAAATGAAATTCTGTTGCCTGCTCTCAAGAGAAAGTGTATATCTATCCAAACATATACTGTACATAACACAGAGATACACATGCTATATACATACATAAATACATACAGTACCTGCACCATACAAATATATATTAATCACTGTCCATTTTGAATATGTAGTGGAAAGAGGAAACTTGAGAGTTCACAAGGTTGATGCTATATGGAACAAAACTGTGACTGAATCTAGATATTCTGCTTTGGATACCACAAAGCCTCCTCCCAGAAGGTAACAAGGAATACAGGTTGTGAAGAACATGTGTAGTGTCCCAGACAATCCTGCGGACTCTGCTCAAGCATCGCTTATGTGCTACATCCTGAATAGAAGGAAGTGAACTACCAATGATCTTTTCTGCCATCCTCACCACTCTCTGCACTGCCTTCCTGTCTGAAGCAGTAATGCTTCCAAACCAGACAGTAATGCAATATTTTTAAAACAAAAGTAATGCATTTGCCTGAAACCTTGTAACTAGGAATTCATAGATGGTTGAATGTTATGCTTGAGTGAATCATGGTAATGAACCAGATACAAGGAATGTGGGAGTAATAATGCCCCATACTGAATGAATGCAGTCCAGGAATAAAACATAATTTCTATTGAATTACATGAAGAAAATGGGTGGGATTAAGTGATTAATTGGGACTGGGATTAAGTGAGATTAAGTATTTTAGTCCTTTGAACAACAAAGAATGAATACAAATCCACTTCCTGCATAGGAAAATGTCCTTTTGTTTAGAATACATATTTTAAGATGACTCTAGTGATAAATGGTAAATGTAAAGAATACAAGAGTGATCAGATATTCTGAATGTTAAGATGACCATAACTTTATAGTATTATGACTGGATCTTGAGAAAATTCAAATCTCTTGGATGGAAACAAAAATTGTTCTGGAGTGGGCAAAGAAGACAAAAAATGTAAAAGTAATGAAAAGAAATGAAACTGAAATGAATATTGGAAAGGGTATTTCAAAGATTTGTGTGGAAATAATACTCTTCTGTTAAAATGTGGAATTGAAATTAATCCTATAGTATAAATGTTTGTGTCTCATGAAAAGAAAGTCATAAATACATAAATGAGACATTTGGAAAAAGAGAAAGACAATAGATAAAGACTACTGGAACATAACTGAAGGAATATTCTTTTCATAGTAGAAATGTGCCTTGTTTAATATATATGTGAACCTGTGTCTGATACCTGGCAGAATACCATTATTATTCTATTATAGGTAGAGAAGGTTAGGAAAAATGCCAAGAAGCTTAGTTTTTAAGTATCCATGGCAATGTCTGAGCAGAATACTAAGTGAAAAAGTTCAGGAAGTTAACTCAGCAGAATTTGGAAAGTGTAGTGCAGGTTTTCTATTCAGGGCACATATATAGCAGATGTTTAGCTTTCAACATGTAGTGGGAAATGTTTGAATGTAAAAAAGGAAGTATACTGAACATTAACCAGCAGCTTGGAAAATAAGAAAGAGAAGTTATAGAGTACAGCATCTTTGGGAGGGAGTGGACCTGCCTCTGAGGCCATCTGAGAACCACAAGGTTCTCTGAAAACGTAAACAATAACCTGCCTTCCCATACAGGTTAGTTAGTTCATTCCAACCAGACTTCTTAGATGTATTTTTGTGCCTGTTGCTTTACTATACTTTATAATACCTCTTCTAATTGTACAATAATATTGGATTCCCAGGCATGATTATTATCTTTGCTTCTTTTTATCTGCTTTCAGCATCCTTTGGGTTTTTGAACTTGCTTGCCTATCACTTGTCACAACAGACATAGGTAGTACAGAAGATGGAAATACTGCTTCTATAAAAATCTATTTTATTACAAGTTCTCTTCTCTAGTGTTTCCTTCCTCAACCTGAAATAATGCTACAAGAATGCACACTGTTGGATTTCCCACCAGTCTTACTTCCCCCAATCTTCCAAGTATTTCCCCTCCCTCTTTCCCCCAGAAATTCTCAGCCCAACTATCCATGATATCCTCAGTGCATTCTCTTGACTCCCCTGCTTGTCTCTTCTGACTCCCTTGAGCTACCATTTCTGATATCTTGTTCGACTCCAAAGAATGTCTGCTTGTAATAAGGATGATTCCATCTTCATTTGAAACAAAGTACTGTAACTACATTTTTGTCTGTGTACCATAAAAGCCAACCACATTTTGTACATTCCTGTATCAACTGATGCATTCTTATCATTACAGTAAAGAAAATTACTACTTGTACTATAACATTTGTGTAATAAATGGCTATATAATTGTGATACACAAACAAACAAACAAACAAATAAATAAGCAATGTGAGGAATCAAATTATTAACTCTGGAATACCATTCTACTTCTCCTAAGATTTAAATATACCAAAGTTTTCCTTTTTTGTCACACCAGATGGAAGCACCTAACCAACTCTGGCAAACTTCAGAAAAATTAATGGTAATATTTTACCATTGTACTTTACCAAGTATTGTTAGTATTTCAATAGAAACTGACAGAAATCATAAGACTGGGAAAAAGAAAAACATTTTTTTTTCAAAAAGATTAAGAGAACTGATGACTGTCACCAAAATAAAATTGACGTGTTTTTGAAGATGACTTGAGACATACTTGTCTTTTCTCCTTATCACCATTGAAGATTAAATTAAAGATTTAAAATTAATTTTTAATTGATTTTTTTTACAAAAAGATTAAAAATTAATTAAAAAATTAAAAGACATCCCATCATTTTGTCAACTTTTGTTTGTTTGTAATTACTTTATACATACTGTATATAACTGAGTTCTCTAATACAGTTTTCTATGCATGATATTTTAAAATCCATAGAAAATACAATCTTAAAATTCTAAAATGAAAAATAATGACATTATGGCTCATTACATTTTATATTTTACTAATCTGAACTGTATGTAAAGCACTGTCATCCTGTCATTTAATTCTGAAAGATCTGATCTGTTTTACACAATATACCGTATTTTTCAGTGTATAAGACGCACTCCCCCCCCCCAAAGTGGGTGGAAATGTCTGTGCGTCTTATACAGCGAATGTTGCTGAAGCCCCGCCCACCCACCGGCCCCCACCCTTCGGCCTTTTTCGGCCTGCGCGCATCGCATTTTCGGCCCCCGCCCCCANCCCACCGGCCCCCACCCTTCGGCCTCTGCCTCCCAGCAATTTGCCTCCTTGCAGCAAACAGCAAACAGCCTGGTCAGCTTCAACACAGCCTGATTTGGCACGAGCAGCTGATTGTCAGTTGGATCTGCCTCCCGGAATACCACCTGTCAGCTGTTCCAGGCTCCGAGGATTGCCACTGCCCATTGCCGTCACCGCCCATTGCCGCTGCTGCCTATCACCACCTCCACGCGTCCCATTTTTGGCCTCCGCATGCGCCATTTTTGGCCCATTCTGGGCGGTGGGGATCGCCGCCACCGCCTATCCCCGCCACCTGGAACGGGGTGAAAATGGGGCTCGCGGAGGCCAAGAATGGGGCATGCAGAGGTGACAATAGGCGGCAGCGGCGACCATGGTGATGGGCGGTGGTGATCCCCACAGCCTGGAACAGCTGATAGGTGGTATTCCAGGAGGCAGATCCAACCGCCAATCAGCTGCTCATGCTAAAACAGGCTGTGCTGAAGCTGACCAGGCTGTTTCCTATTTGCTGCAAGGAGGCAAATTGCTGGGAGGCAGAGGCAGATTTTTTTTTCTTGTTTTCCTCCCCAAAAGCTAGGTGCATCTTTTTAGTCCGGAGCATCTTATAGTCCGAAAAATATGGTAATTTGCTTCACTGCTGTAACAAGCCTGGAGTGTTCCAGTTCCAAAACAGATTGTAAATGTTTTCCAACATTCACCTTAGAATAAGCTTCACTGCAAGCAAAATTATCAAGTCCAAATGGATCCAGAGGAAGGGAGAAATCAGTGGTGGGTTCTTACCGGTTCTATCTGGTTCTTTAGAACCGTTAGTAACTCAGTGATGACATCATGGAGCCGGTTCTGTCGGTGTCTCTGTGGGTGCCGCCATCTTGGATTTTGCTTCTGCGCATGCGCAGAAGCTAATTTTTTTATTGCTATGGGCACGCACATGCACGGTGCGACCCTGAGTGAACCGGCAGCAAAAGGATCCACAACCCAACCCTGGGAGAAATCATATCAAAACAACAAAATGTGAGGAATCCCAGGAAAATTAATTTATATCCTTCAATAAATAAAACAAACTTGTTTCAACAAGGTTTCTGCCTTCAGTGTTCTTATTGTCCTACCCTGTATCATTTAGCAGGGTTTCGTAAGCAACTAATGAATTCCCCAATTACTAGGCTACTTATGCAAGCCCCCAACCTCAATATTCTTCATCCTGTTGGCCTTTCACAAGACATTAAAGAGCTGGCTGTTCCCCTAGGCAAGGTTACTTGAGCTCTGCTAGTTATTCTTTATGAGTTGGACTGCAATTATTTCCTCATGTATTTGGGAACTGTTTAACTTTTAAACTGTTAAATGCCACCAGAAGTCACTTTTGGAAGATGAGCAGCCTTATAAATTGTATGTAAATATATATAAATAAACTGACACACACTCACCCAAAGGGATGGCCTAGCATGGAAGGGGCCCAAGATCTATGTACCCAGTAATCTCCAGCTGGATGTGTTGAGATGCTGCCATGACGCCCGAGTAGCCAGACATTTTGGATTTCTTAAGACTTTACATCTAACTAATCAGCAATTTTGGTGGCCTCGTATTAAGAAGGATGTAGAGGAATACGTGTGCAGTTGTGTCATAAGCACCACCATGAAGAAGCGACCAGGCAAACCTCCTGGACTCCTACAGCCTGTGGCATCTCCTGGCAGGCCATGGGAGGAGGTAGCCATGGATTTCATTGTGGACTTACTGGAAAGCCAAGGCAATACGGTGATTTGGATGGTAATAGACCTATTTTCTAAACAAGCTTACTTTGTGGCTTGTGCAGGCCTTCCATCAGCAAGGAAGTTGGCAAAACTGTTAATAACACATATATATCGCCTCCATGGTGTACCACGGAGGATTGTCTCCGATCGAGGGTACAATTCACCGCTAATTTTTGGCATAAGTTCTTGACCATGGGGCTTAGTTTGGCATTCCACCCAGCTACCAACAGAGCTTCCGAAAGGACTAACGTGATGGTGGAGCAGTATTTACGTTGCTACGTAAAGCACCAACAATTTGATTGGGCTGACTTGCTCCCCTTTGCTGAGGTGGCGTATAATAACGCAGTCCACAGTAGCATCGGGTTTACCCCCTTCCGGGTTGCTACTGGAGCAGATTTCATCCCAATACCTGAGTGTCCCTGGGAGGCCACTGAGGAGCTAGGGTTGCAGGAGTGGGTAGCATGGATGCAACGGGTATGGGAAGCAGTCAGAGGGGCTCTACGGAAGTCGGCAATGAACTATAAACACCAGGCAGATAAGAAAAGGAGTCCACAAACCCCTTCCATATAGGCCAGCAGGTCTACTTGTCCACCAAGTACCTCAACCTGAAGGTGCCTTGCAAGAAGCTGGCACCCAAATACATTGGACCATTCCCGATAGTAAAGGTCATTAACCCTGTCACTGTACAACTTCAGCTCCCACAACTACTCGGGAAGACACACCCAGTCTTACACTGCAGCCTATTACATCCAGTCCGGACGTCTCAGTTAAGAGGGGCCCCTCCCCCACCGCCCCCTCCTGTCACCATGGGGGGGGGAGCAGCATCATGAAGTAGACGATATATTGGATGCCTGATGGCATAGAGGTCAGCTACAATATCTCATACTATGGAAGAGTTACCCGCTGTCGGAAGCATCCTGGGTACCCAGCAAGGACGTGCGAGCAGCCCGTTTAGTGGCTAGGCTCTACCAGAGGAACCCAACCAAGCCAGGTGGGGGGGCACTGGACATACAGGATCTATCTCCCTGTAGCCTTTGTTTTCCAGATGCTGTCTCCATGGTAGGGGGGCTGCATGTCAGCCCCGGTGTGCCTGGTGGCCATTCCTGCGGGGACATTCTGCCGGACTGTGACGGAGGACTGTGGGGCTAGGCTACACTGGAATTTGGCTCCATCGCAGATACAACCCGGATTCTGGCTTCTGGCTAGGCCAGGCAGCCGCCACTACCTCCGCGGATGTTGAGCGGCAGGATCAGCTGAGAGCTGGGGACCATGGACAGCTCAGCTGGGGGTCGGACCAGGTGCATGTGCACTGAGCAGGCTTCGGTGTCTTACCCGGCTGAGAGGTGGAACGAGTGCCTGTGCCCTGGGCAAGCTTTGGCGTCTGGCAGGCATCTGGCGACGAATCAGCTGAGCAGGATGGGATATGCACGTGGCTGGGAGTGGGGCCGCAGGAAAGTTTAAATGGTGATGGGGAGCACTGGGCAGCTAGCCCTGACTTCATCTCACTGTATAGCATTGGGTGATGGTCAGTTCGTGCCGGAGTGAGGAAGATAAAAGCAGTACAAACCAGGACTGAGTTGTTTGGTGTTTTCTTATCTCGTGACCTACTGGAACCTGACACCCATACAGTGGATTCAAAACATCCCTAACCTTGTCTTTTCCTGCAATATACAGGCCATGTACCAATAGCTTTGCCCTCCCCACTTTCTTGTTTGGAATTTCCTGTCCAAAGGTAATTGGATTTTAGTAGATATGGTTAGCAGATGGTATTGCATTGAAACAAAAAATGCATATATGTTGAAGAACTGTAGGTCAATGATAAACAAGAGTTTGTAAGATGTGTGGCAACTGATACATAAATCTATGCTTGTAAAGCAGTCAGATAAACTGGCAATTGACTAGGGTCACAAAGTTAGACTTATCATGATTCCTTTTGCTTCATGGTTGATTAATAACAGAATGCCCAGTGAGCAAGCGGCCGGGAGGTGAGGCAAGCGGCCGGGCGAGGCGAGGGGCCGGGCATGATAAGGAGTGGCTGGGAGGGGAGGGGTGAGGCAGGGTGGGGAGAGGCTGGGTGAGGTGAGGCCCCTTCAATGTGAGTGATGTCGAGTTGGCCACACCCACCCAGTCACATGACCACCCAGCCACACTTACCCAGCTGGTCATTAGGGCAGAGAACCGGTTGTTAAATTATTTGAATCCCACCACTGCAGATAATTTTGTTGTTTTATTTTCAAATATAGTTGTATACTGTATATGTATTGTATGTGTGGGAGTATTGCATTTGTATTTCATACTATTTCAAAATTTATATTATATAGATCGTTATTTTTAATTTCTTTTCTCCTTGTTGCATATGTACCCTTTAGCATATTTTGTTTTAATATTGTTCTTAGCCATTATTTGCCTGTTTATCCTGGATGTCTTAAAAAAAATCACCATCACCACACTCATATAGCAAAATGGAAAAGTACCTCTCTAATCAAATGGAAATATGACTCCAGTAGTTAGCACGCTTGATGGTAAAATTTTAAAACTGCAAATATATCCTTCATTCATTATTAAACATTTGCTCCATGCATCTATTTATTACTTCCTTTCCATGAGATCAGGCTTCTTTCTTTCAATTTATTACATCAAATAATAATAATAATAATAATAATAATAATAATAATAATAATAATAATAATAA
>QLTV01003113.1:248569-259224 GCA_003457575.1 Thermophis baileyi | reverse complement strand
CATCTAGGGTGTTGGCTATTCCTGCCAGCTTAGTATCATCCGCAAATTTGATAAGTTCCCCTTCTATTCCCTCATCTAAGTCGTTTAAGTCATCTAACATGTTGGAGTACCAGGCCTAACACGGAACCTTGTGGTACCTCACTGCTTATTTCCCTCCATGTAGACATAGTACCATTAAGGACTACTCGTTGAGTACGGTTTGTCAGTTACAAATCCATCTGATGGTGATGCTATTTTTTTCTTTTTTCTAGCTTACCAAGAAGTAGGTTGTGGTCTACTTTGTCAAATGCCTTGCTGAAGTCTATTATGTCCACGGTATTTCGCTGGTCTACTAATTTAGTTACTATGTTGAAGAATGAAATAAGATTGGTTTGGCATTATCTGTTTTTAACAAACCCATGCTGACTGCTAGTTATTACTTTACTCATTTCTAGATGTTGGCAGATCCATTTTTAAATTATCTTTTCCAGTATCTTCTCGGGTATTGATGTTAGGCTGATTGGTCTGTAGTCTCCTGGGTCTGTTTTTTTCCCTTTTTTGAAGATGGGAACCACCTCAGCTCTTTTCCAGTCCTCTGGTAGTTCCCCGGTGCTCCAGGATTTTTGAAAGATGTGGTGCAGTGGTTTTGAGATGACATCTGCCAGCTCCTTTAGAATCCGTCAGGTCCCGGTGATTTGTATTCATCAAGATCAGACATGTGTTCTCTTACTTTTTTTTTTTGCTTATTTTAACTTTTATTTCTAAATTTCTTTTATAGTTATGTTTTGGTAGGTTGGGCTATAGTTTCTTTTTGCGTGAAGACCGATGCAAAGAATGAGTTAAGCAGCTCTGCTTCCTCTCTGATGCCTGTTACCTCCTTGTCGTCTTCTCTCTTTAGTGGACTGACTGTTTCCTTGATTTTTTTTCTTGTTATTTATATGTTTGAAGAAACTTTTTTTGTTATTTTTGATTTTTGTTGCAAGTATTTTTTCTTGTTATTTATATGTTTGAAGAAATTTTATTATCTTTGACTTTTGTTGCAAGACTTTGTTCATTCTCAGCCTTTGCTTTCCTGACTTCAGCTTTGCAGAGTCTGGCTATCTGCTGATATTCTGCCTTAGTTGTGCGTCCCTCTTTCCATTTTTGTACTTGTCCTTTTTGTCTTTAAATTTGTCGGATAGATCTTTGTGCAGCCATGCTGGTTTCTTCTTGGATTTCTTGTTTTTCTTTTTCAGTGGTATTGTGCTGGTCTGGGCTTTTATGATCATATATTTCAGAATTTCCCAAGATTCTTGAGTTGTTTTCCCCTTTAGGATTTTCATCCAAGGAATCTTTCCCAAGTTCTCTCTGAGTTTGTTAAAATCAGCTCTTTTAAAATCTAAGACTCTGGTATCATTATGTTTTATTGCAGTGATGGCTAACCTTTTTCTCGTCGTGTGCCGAAAGCGCGTGCATGCGCGATAGTGCATGTGCGCATGTGCTGGCACCCATAATGCAATGCGTGCACGGCACCACCCCCGTGCTCCCCACCCCCGTGCATGCGTGTGTGACCCCCCTGCACTCCCCCTGCCCCCCGCACATGCATGCATGACCCCGCCTGCCCCGTTTTGGGCCTAGCAGGCCTCCCTGCAGCCTCCTGGGACCAAAAACAGGCCGCGGGGAGGGCGTGCCGCACCCCCCATGCCCCGTTTTGGGCCTAGCAGGCCTCCCTGCAGCCTCCTGGGACCAAAAATGGGCCACGGGTGTGTGTGTGTGTGCCGCGGCAGATACCTGAAAATCAGCTGGCTGGCGGGAGGCGCACGCGCAGTGGAGCTGAGCTGGGTGATGGCTCGCATGCCCACAGAGAGGGCTCTGCGTGCCACCTGTGGTATGCATGCCATAGGTTCGCCATCACGGTTCTATTGCTTGTGTTTGCGTTATGTTGAATTCTAGTATGACATGGTCACTCTCACCCAAGGTTCCTGCAGTTTCATTTGATACTGGCACACAAACTGTACATACTGCAGTTGCTTCCTGACAGAGCTATGTGAAAATTCAAGGAGGTACTTCCCTTAGATGAACATTTAAATAAAGAATCATCCCAAAACTGTTTCATGAGCAATATTTCAGATCAAATAAAAGTGACTAGTTGTTTCATGAGTCAGAACAAAGCAAGCATCGTAGTATTCCCAGGCTGGTTGATTTTGGCAAATGCTGTAGGATTGTATGCACCAAAAGTATTCCAACTTTGTGTGAGCTGTCTAAAGGCAAATAATGCCTTTTTCATGTGTTTGCCAAGAAAGATGTAAGTGGTCTGGAGAATACAAGATGCAAGTCCTCTGCCAAACAAGGTGAGGCTCAAAGCTTCTGGTCCTTTGGAGGCAACACTGTTCACTTTATTTAGACTGATTGCCATAAATTCTGCACACAAAGATCTACCAGCTAGATGCCATTGGCATTTTATGGGCAATTCTGAAGCCATTCAGCCTGGAAACACTTTGGCTTCCAGGAGATTAAAGCATGAAAACCTCTCAGATATCAACATAATAAAAACTTGACCAGATGATAATGTCTCTATTTCATGTTCAGCTCAGCACAGGATGAGATAGCAAAAAGATAGCAGGCAAGTAATGCACCCAAAGCAGTGTATGGTATGCTAATTAGCAGCTTTGGAATTTTCTAAAAAACAGAGGAGACATTATAGTTTAGTCAAATTTGCATACTCTTAAACATCTTATAAGATGTGCACCAAGCCTAAGATTTTAATGAAGTAACTTTCAATTACTATTCATTAGTTTAAAGCTTTCCATAAATTAAAAACACTTAAAATATTAAGCTAAAAGATGTCTACATTCAACCAGGCTATTTGCATTTGCATTAACATTCTACTGGTTAATTTTGATATGAGATAAAAAGTAGCACAAATCTACTTTATGAAAGTATTACATCACCCTTCATTTTGTCCATTTTATTATGCATGTGTATATGAGGTTATAATAAAATGTTGGTTCTTTATTGGCTCTTTACTTTTCATTTAACCTTTTTCTGTGTACATTCTCTGCCAGCGTAGAAGCACTGAATTACCTTATTAAGCTTCCTGTTTTTGAATAAAATTACTTTAAATTACATTTCTTTGCCTCAGAGACTAAGCTATTGAAAAAAAGATATGTTTGCACACATGAAGGACATTCTTACTGCAGTGCATAGGTTGGCATAATTTTATTTTGTTTCCCTGCAATGCCAGGAAAAGAAAACATTTGATTTAAGAACTTCATAAAATGCTATGTTTTAGCATTTGCTAAATGCTAAAACCTATGCTCCAAAGTTTGTCACTCAGTTCAAAGCAGGGGTGGGATTGAAAATTTTTAGCAACCAGTTTGCTGCCTAGTTGCTCGGTGGGCGTGGCCATGGGGGCGTGGCCTACTTGGCCTCCTGCACCATGGCGGGGGGGAGGCGTTTTCGCCCTCCCAAGGTTCCAGAGGTTTTCCTCGAGCCTCTGGGAGGGCGAAAATTGCCTCCCCCAGGCTCCGGGGGCCCTCTGGAGGCCGGAAACAGGCCCATTTCTGGACTTCTGGTACTTCCGGTAGGCCTGTTTTTTGCCCTGCCCAGGCTCCAGAGGCTTTCTTCGAGCCTCCGGGAGGGCAAAAATGGCCTCCCCCAGGCTCCAGAGGCCCTCCGGAGGCCAGAAACAGGCCCATTTCTGGACTTCCGGTACTTCCGGTAGGGCTTTTTTTCGCCCTCCCAGAGCCTCTGCGCAGGCCCTGCACTTACCTGGCATCCAAAACAGGCCACGTGGAGACTCCTGGGAGGGGAGGGGAGGGGTGGGCAGGGTCAGCCAGTCCTTGCAACAACCGGTTCGGTGAACCAGATGAAAATTAACATCTGGTTCACCCGAACTGGTCCAAACCGGCTGAATCCCACCCCTGGTTCAAAGTATGCCATAGTCCTGCTCTTTTCCTAAATATAATGTATAGCTTTTGTATTAACTTTTTCTAACATATCTAATGTTTATTGCTCTTTTTTTTCCCTATTGGAGAACTGAATTCAGAATTTGGAAGAACTAATATATTGAATAATTGCAGTAAATCTGGATTATGTGCATAATGAAAACTGTTCTAGCTCGGTAGAATGGCAGGGCGAGGAACAGGATTTTCCTGTCATCATATATAATACTATTTTGAGACAATAACATTTGTTCAGCTTTTCATGCACAAAAAAAGTGATTAGATTTGTAGCTAAATCTTACTTCAGACTTGGTGATAGGATGGAGTTCTGCCTCACATTTGACAGGATAGTTTAGGAATGTAGTTTTCTCCTTAAGAGACAAAAACAACTGAGCATCCAGAATGAGCAGCCAATGGCACCAGCATCTGCTTTTTTAAGTGACCCTGGGATCTGCTTCTTGAAATACACTAATTATCTTTATTCCTCATACAAGGAGCTGAGAATGGTGTTCAACAAAATAGAAATTTAGAAACTGTTAGTTCATAATGATCAGAACCATACTGATAAAAATTTAATTGACACTTATCATACCAAATCAAACCACTGAATCAGGATTTTTGTTTTTTTCACATATTCACACATACACATATATCATAATATTGGCTTTCAAGCAAAACAACATTAGTGCTAAAAAGGAATAAGAGATACTACACTAAAGAAATTAAGGCTTGAAATAAAAATGTTAAAAAATATATAGCTGAAATATTTTATAACATAGAACAAGGTGTACAACAAGGCAATACAATATCACCTATCCTTATCCCGGCCTGACTTGAAAAAATATTTCGCAAACTAGACTGGGCAAAAGATGGAATAAAAATCAATGGCGTCTACTTAAATCACTTAAGATTTGCCGATGTTGTTCTCTTCTCACAAGACCCAGAAGAGCTACAAAGACACTTACAGATTACAGATTAACAGAGTTGGAAGGGACCTTGTAGGTCATCTAGTCCACAGGTCACCAACCGGTGGTCCGCGGACCACTGGTGGTCCATGAGAAAATTTTGGTGGTCTGCGGCGCACCTGGGTGGAGGAGCTTCTCCGGGATGACTAATGGCCAGTCCTGTGACTAGAGCTCTGAAATATGGGACTGCGCAGTGGAGCTGAGCTGGGCAATAGCTCGCGTGCCCGCAGAGAGGGCTCTGTGTGCCACCTGTGGCACGCATGCCATAGGTTCGCCATCACGGTTCTATTGTAAAGAAACTTGGGAATATGCCTAACAAATAAATCAAAATTTAATTAGCTTGATTGTAATAACTCTATAGATTTTCTGATGCATGTGGAATATTCAATTGTCAGAACATCCTTTAAGATTTATTTATTTATTTGATTTTTAGCAGCTGTTTTTATGCTTTATTCACAATAAAGAACTACCATCAATATCAATATCACCTGGGCAACATGGATCAGACCCTGCCAGTGGCAGATTCAACCAAACATTCCAAGTTTATAGTAGAGAGCACCAAGCTCAGAGAGCACCAGAGACCCCATACTTCAAAGTAGTTAATACAACAACTTCCAAAATTGTTTATTAATAAAAATTGACCCATACTTCCAAATACCATCTTATTTCAACCAACTTCCAGTAGACGTAGTGAGTGAGTCATCAGTAACTGAGTTTAAACATGCTTTGGATAAACATATGTCTATCATCCATCAATTTTTTAAACAAAATAAAAAAAGATACAATAATTAAAAAAGCAATCCCAAAACTACTGGAGCACCACTTAAACACCATTGGCATTGACAAATTTACCAGCAATCAATTGCAAAAGGCAGCTTTACTTGGAGCAGCTTACATTCTGCAATGATATCTGTAACACCATAAAACATCCACATTCACCTATCAGGTCCTTGGAAAGGACCTGATAAATGGGCTACAATGCCAAATCCAGTTTGAACATGTGGCTTGATTGTGTGATGAAACATAAATAAAAAATAAATAAATACAAAATTAATAAAAATATTTAATAAATAAATTAGAAAGAAAGCAAAAACAAAAACTCAAAGGGCAGACTCAATGACCAGTGGGTCTTTTTCTGCTGTCAGTCTTCTATGTTTCTATGTTACTACCCATGTTTCCCCGAAAATAAGACCCTGTCTTATATTTTTTTGAATCCTGAAATAAGCGCTTGGCCTTATTGCCATGCACTCAAAAGCCCGATTGGGCTTATTATCAGGGGATGTCTTATTTTGGGGAAAACAGGGTACTAGCAACAACATATTCTACAATGAAACTATCCAAATTTCCAAAGTTTAGAAAGTATGCATATTTTTTTCTAAAAGGAGAGCATACTTAAAACTAATTTGGAAGATACATTTCAGACTATATATACAAGCTTGCAAAAAAAGTCAAGCTAATTTAAGAGCTGCGTCAATTTAATAAACTCCTTAAAGCAGATACAACTTTTTTCAAGTTTGCCGTGAAGCTAGAGAAAACTCTGAAGCTTTCAATGATTAGTAGGAGCAAAGTATAAAGATACTGGACTAGGATTAAGGAGATCCAGATGTTTTCCCTTAGCCATGAAAGGAAGGTTAATGACTTTGGGCCAATCTCTCTTTCTCAGCACTAGACTGAAATTGAAAAGCATCTACCAATCCATACTGGACAGCATGGTACATAAACTTCTGTGATGAATCTTCATTTATAGTACATTGATTTAGGTTGAGTATTACCGGTAGTATTCATTTTGTGGGTTTTGTGTTTAGGTTATTTATGCACTGTTTTGTTTCCATTTTAATCCTTGTTTGCTGATTAGAAATAGTGTATTGCGAGATGAAGAGCTATGTAATTTGTTTAAGTACATTTTACACAAACACAAACACAGACACACATTCACACATACACGACGTTAATCCAAGATACTATACACAATAATATAAAAGCTTCATGACATCATGCACTTTTTGTTATAGTGGTCCTAAAATAGATGCTATTTATAGAACCTTATTTTTATGTTAATTTAATCAGTTTGTTTGTTACTGAATTTTCCTCATGTGGAACATATATAATACTCTGAGACAATAATTATACTTCAGTTACACTGAAGTCACCAGGAAGCACCACATCCGTGAACCCCATAGAATCTGTTTACCTGCATCAAGCAGTGTCACCTGATTATCAATGTAAATGAAAAATACAAGACTCTGGTGTGTGAAATAGAGAAATTCACTCTCCCTCAGAGGGAGGGAGGATTTATGTAACAGCAGAGGTGGGTTCCTCCCGGTTCAGACCGGTTCACCCAAACTGGTAGCAACCTGCTGGTGACATCACGGTGACGTCACGGAGCCGGTTCGTGGACACCGCCATATTTTTTTTAAAAAAAAATTAAATGATGCACAAACATACATTGGTAGTAATCGCAGTTCCTATTTTGATTAGAGCCCAAGATCGGTCCACAAGATTTTTATATACTTATGTTTTAAATATTTTTAATATATTTATAAAACATTTCCGGAAGGGGACAAAGCTTTACATCCCTGCCAGCCTGAGACTTCAAACCCTGCAGCGCAGCCACGACTCCAAGCTGGCTGGACATTTCAGTTATCTGAAAACCCTGCACCTAACCAGACAGCAATTATGGTGGCCTAAATGAAAGCAGATGTGGAAGACTATGTAAAGAGCTGCACCACATGTGCTGCCATTAAAAAAAGACCTGGGAAGCCCCCAGATCTCCTCCAACAAGTGGCCGACCCAAGCCAGCTCTGGGAGGCGATTGCCATGGACTTCATAGTCAAGATTCCGGAGAGTGGTGGGAACATGGTCATTTGGACCGTGATTGACTTATTCTCAAAGCAAGCCTACTTCACAGCATGCTCAGGGTTACCCTCAGCTAAAAAGTTAGCTAGAATGTTCATAAAACAAATATATAGGCTGCATGGAGTTCCCCGTAATTTTGGACAGGGGGGTCCAGTTCACTGCAAAATTCTGGAGGGAATTCCTGAGGACTATAGGATCCACACAGGGGCTTAGTTTGGCTTTCCATCTGAGCACAAATGGGGCGGCTGAACATGCAAACACCATGGTGGAACAGTATCTAAGGTGTTACATAGACCAGTGGTCTCCAACTGGTGGTCCGCGAGAAAATTTTGGTGGTCCGCAGTGCACCCGGGTGGAGGAGCTGCTCCGGGATGACCAATGGGCCAGTACTGTGACTAGAGCTCTGGAATATGGGATCGGCCAGGCAGCTCATGGTGGGGCTGGAAATCTCCACTGTAGAGGGTGGTATGTGCAATGTGCAACTTTGCAGGTGGTGCAACATGCAAGGAGTAGTGCAGCCCTCGCTGGCAGGAATGAGGTAACGGTGCTGTTGTGGCAAGAGGGGGTGGCAGCGCAGGCGGGCCGAAGCAATGGGTGTTGGCAACCCGCGGCTCTTTTGTCCCCCTGCTGTGGCTTCCTTTGGCTGAACCCACCAGTGGCTGGCCCTGCCCCTCGCCTTCCCCTTGCAGTCACTACTCACCTGGCCTGAGAAGGTAAGGGCGGGGGATGGAGACTCACTCCATATTTCAGAGTGGGAGTGAAGCGCCCCTATACTTGCTTCATCTCTTGCTTCATCTCTTGCTGGTTCTCGCGGGTGCTTCTTCCAGCCCTTTTTGGTGCTGCACGCACCTTGGTCGCTCAGGGAGATGTGTGACTTCCTCTCTGCCCCGAGACACTGACCTGGCCGCTTCTCTCTGCCGCTGCTGTTGGCGCCTCCATGGCACAGCAGAGTTAAATTTATTTAAATGCCTTGCACAGCACAGTTAAATTTAGTGTGCTTCACAATGGGGGGACAGCGTCTCCTCCTCCTCCTGGAGCCCATTACAACGTGGAGCATCGGCCGCAGCCAGGTCGGGCGAGTGTCTCAGGGCGGAGAGCAGGTTGTGCGTCTCCCTGAGGACCGAGGTGCATCCAGCACCAACAAAAGCCAAAGAAGTGCCTGTGAGACCCAGAGAGCACCGGAGAATCAGTATGAGAGAGAGAGAGATGAAAGAGAGACATACAGAGAGAGAAAGAGAGAGAGATGAGAGAGAGAGAGAGAGATGTTTTGTGTGTGTGTGTGTGTGTGAGAGAGAGAGAGATGGAGAGACGGAGAGACGGAGAGAGGGAGAGAGAGAGGGAGAGAGAGAGAGAGACAGACAGACAAAGAGAGAGAGGGAGACAGACAGAGAGAGAAAGAGAGAGAGAGAGATGAGAGAGAAAGAGAGAGACAGAGACAGAGAGATGAGAGATAGAAAGAGACAGAGAGAAAGAGAAAGAGAGAGAGGGAGAGAAAGAAAGAGAGACAGAGAGAGAGGGGGAAAGAGATAGAGAGAGAGAAAGAGGGAGAGAGAAAGAGAGAGACAGAGAAAGAGATGAGAGAGAGAAAGAGAGAGAGACACAGAGAGAGAGAGAGATGAGAGAGAGAGGGGGGAGAGAGAGAGACAAAGAGAGAGAGAGAGGGAACATATGGAATATATACATAGGATTAAATAGTATATTTTGGATGTTCAGTAGTAGTAAATAGATAGGGAAATTGTATCTCATTGAGGCCTTTGAGGTGAGGAGAGGCCAGACACCGTAACCCTAACCCTAACGCTTGATGTGAGTGACATCAAGTTGGCCATGCCCACCCAGGTTTTGTGGCTCCCGATGTTTTGTTTTCTGTGGGAAACGGGTCCAAATGGCTCTTTGAGTGTTTAAGGTTGCAGAAACAGGCGGCCAAGCTAAGTGCCTGAAGGACCCCATCCCATCACTGGGAGTCCAGGCGCTTCAGCGAGTGGTATGCTAGATTCATATTAGTGGTCTGCGGGATTTAAAATTATGAATTTAGTGGTCCCTGAGGTCCGAAAGGTTGGTGACCCCTGACGTAGATTACCAGCAATCTAACTGGGCAGACTTGCTGCCTTTTGCGGAGGTAGCCTACAACAACGTGGTGCACAGTAGCACTGGCTTGACCCCTTTCCAGATCACCAGTGGGATGGAGTTCGTCCCCATGCTGGAGCTATCCAGGGAACCACCTTCCTCCATGTCCCTAAGCGAGTGGATGGAGTCACTGAAGCAGGGTTGGGAAAATACCAAGTGAGCCTTAGTAGAAGCAGCGAAATCATATAAAATGCAAGCCGATAAATGCTGCTCCCCCCAGCCCCCCTTTCAGGTCAGAGCCAAAGTATACTTGTCAACAAAGTATCTAAAACTAAAGCTACCAAGCAGAAAACTAGGTCCTAAGTTCATAGGGCCTTTCCCGATAGTGAAAGTAATAAATCCTGTTACTGTTCAGCTTAGATTCCCACGCTTGTTAGGGAAAGTGTATCCAGTGTTCCATAGTAGCTTGTTAAAGCTGGCAGTGGGCTCCCAGCTAAGGCCAGTAGACCGGGCCGCCCTGAGGCCTATTGTAGCACAGGGGGAAACCCATTATGAAACACAAACAATTTGGTTTCAGGAAAAATTTATCCTGCAATCTACAACTTCTACATTGTAAAAACATATGGACTACACAACTCGACCAGGGCAAAACAATAGACGCAATTTACATAGACTTCTGCAAAGCCTTTGACTCAGTGGTACACGACAAACTACTTCTAAAACTAAAATCTTATGGCATTTCTGGACCCCTGCACAAATGGATAACTGCATTCCTGTCAAATAGAAAACAAGTGGTCAAAATAGGAACAGCTCTATCAACAGCGATGTTCCCCAAGGCAGCTCTGTTAACAGCGGTGTTCCCCAAAGC
>QLTV01003113.1:147818-158073 GCA_003457575.1 Thermophis baileyi | reverse complement strand
CCAAAATTTCAAGTCTGGTGGAATAAGGTATTCTGTTGCAAGTGGAGGAGTGGAGGACTCTTCTCGTGAAATATTTTTGGACTCTCTCAATTGTATTAATATCCGATATGCAGTGCGGGTTCCAGACAGGTGAGCTGTATTCGAGAATTGGTCTAGCAAACGTTTTGTATGCTCTAGTTAGCAGTGTAATGTTGCCAGAGAAGAAGCTACGCAGAATTAAGTTGACTACTCTTAGTGCCTTTTTGGCAATGTTGTTACAGTGGGCTTTGGCACTTAGATCATTAGATATGAGTACTTAGATTTGATTGTTCTTATTTATCTGAAACTGGTTCCTGCTTATCTGGGTATTGGTTAATGTGTGTGTGATAAAGAAAGATGTGTTTATGTCTATCTGTCTTTTTTCTTGGTCTTCAGTTGCTTCTTTTCTTGAATGTTCTGTAGATGAAGTTTATCTTATTGTCTCTACTATTAGCTGATTCAACTGAGTTTTATACTTTGCTTCCAAGAACTCTCTGCATTTTTGGGTATGGCTTGATCTATACTTGTTTATAGTTTTCCAACTGAAATTGTGGTGGTGAATTTGTCAACGTGTTACAAGATTAAATAATTTTCATCCACACTCCTTGCACTGCAGTCACATTGAAGGTTCCCATACAGTGGTGGGTTGCTACCGGTACAGCCCGGATCTACGAGCCAGTACCTGCGGTGGCGGGAGGCTCCGCCCACCCACCCCGGATGCTTCTGCGCACAAACCGGTAGCGATGGGATTTGCAACCCATTACTGTCCCCATAGCAACTTTCATGTAATGGAAATCCTCATAGTGGTTTCACTGTAAAAAGGAATACTTATTCAGAACTTGCATAGGGTACTGGTAATAGCAACTGATCTAATTACTGTTCATTTCTTTTAACTGACTTCATTTTTACTTTTTTATTGCTACATATTTAAATTTAAAGTTACTAATTGGAAGAAGCAAAAAAAACCCAAAAAAACCCACATACTGAAGTTTAAAAATGGTTTGTTATTTATAGGAATATCTTATGCTTGCTATTAATTTCCAAAGCTTGCAGCTTACTTCCAAAAGTTATAGCTATGTGCTATGAAATAAATATTGTCATCAAGGAGGATAATTTTAAATAACATTACAAAACTTAATCTAAATCATATTTATGGAACCTTTTTCCTAAAATATTTTCTAAAAAATGACCACTAAATATAATCACAAGCATAGCTACCTATATATAGATAAAAGATATGTTAACAGATCTGAAATAGAAGGCAATTTCTCAGATTTCAAAAAGTGGCATGAAAACTTGCACCAATTAATCTATTTTAACTACATATATGATTCTTATTATTTGCATATTGCTATTTGCATTTCAATGTTTTGATTTTTTTTGTATATTTTGGTGAGTTTTAGTTTGTTTGATTAGATTTAAATAAACTTGAATGTTCATTTTGAAAGTATTAGTTTCAGCCTTATTTTTAAGTGAGAAATGAATCCTATTTTCTAAACTATTGAAATTATTTTTATGTATCTTTTCTGCATGTTTACATTCCTGTGTGTATGCTTCCATGTTTTTCATGCTTCTGAACTGCAAACTGAATCACAAGATTGTCAAGCATTTTATCTTACCTACAAGTTCTGAAAGCTAATATTTCCCAGAACTAATTAATTTAATTAATTAACCAATCATTTTCTACCATTGCAAGCTAGACCTCATAGAAAATAAATACAACATTTGCTTGCAAAATCAGTGAAGTAGTGAAGCACTTAAAAGCTCTTTTGGCAAAGGCCACGTACTCCATAAATCCATTAGCTCTGGAAAATCTTTCTGAAGCTATTATCTACTTGATATTATAATTTCATGCTTTTCAGGCAAGTCTGTTTTTATTATATTAGCTATTGATTGAGACCCTCTTTATTAGACAGAGAGAGAAATCCTAAGCTCTGGAGTACAGTATAGAAGCTTTTAGATTAACATTAAATATTAAAACTAGTTGTGCATTTATCAGAAACCTTTCTAAAACTATAGATTTATTCTCCCACAGGTGTTCAAAGGAAACATTAAAATAAAGTTGTGTGGACTAATGCTTTCTGTATTTCTTATATCCTTGTCTGGCAAAAAAAAAAAATTAATAACCTGCTGAAGTTAGCCATAATTAATTGCAACAAATGGATGTCTATAACAAACAAGAGCTTCTGGATGGCTACTACACAGCTAAAAACAATAAGTACATTAATAAATATGAAAATTATATTGGCTTATGTGTGGAAATTTCTGAAAATGTAACTGTCTAGTGTTTAATAAGACTATGAATGCTTCAAAAATTATTCAGAATCAAATCCTGACCAAGTATGAATGCTGCATCTGTCTCCCACATTAAAGCAGCCTGGCTGTTTTTAGACTTCCCTTGAAGGTGTTACTACTTTTAAGCAATCCATTCATTAGTTAGTTGGACTCTTGCAGCAATAATCTTATTTCAGTCTGAAGCATTTCTTCCAAATTATATTTAAGCATGCACAGCCCAATGTCTCAATCACAAAGGATTTTTTTTTCCACATAAAGCACCTCAACACATTTCAGCAAAAGAAGCCAAGATGGAGTGTGGTAAAATATCAATTATTTTTTGGCAGAAAAGTGTGAGTCTGAATCAAACAACAAATGAATAAACAATGTGTGGAAATAAATGAGAATAACAGCTAGTCACTATAGTTTTTACTTTCTCTTCACAAAACCTGCTTGTGATACTCTGTACAAAGGCCAGGGTCAACTCTACATTAGACAAAGTAAAATGATCACCTCAAACAACAAATTACCATGAAATGTTACATAATTTAGAGCCATGCATCATATTTCAAAGAATAGTTGTAGAGCTCACAATGGGGACAAGATGCTTGCTTCTTGCCTATTCTATTCAAATATACATCTTCCTTCCTTCCTTCCTTCCTTCCTTCCTTCCTTCCTTCCTTCCTTCCTTCCTTCCTTCCTTCCTTCCTTCCTTCCTTCCTTCCTTCCTTCCTTCCTTCTTTCCTTCTTTCCTTCCTTCCTTCCTTCCTCCCTCCCTCCCTCCCTCCCTCCCTCCATCTCTTCCTTATGTGTATCTTTGTTAATTGATCTCAGACCCCACTGTTAACATTTTGCTCCATTTGTAAAAAAAGAAAAAAAATCTATGCTCTCAGTAAAGAAATTCATCAAAATAGAAAATTACAGAGAAAATATATTTATTACACCAACAAACTGATGTATGCCTTTTTAAGTTTACCTTTTAATGAAGTTGAATGTTTGCCGCTACTAGAACACTTGAAATGGATTTTTGTTTTTCTCTCCAAATAATCCACTTTATACCAATCCTTATTGTAAATGTTATTTTATATACAAACTTATTGAAACCACAACAATCAACATTCACATTATGTTTCTTTTTCATTAATTAAAGATGTTGGCATACATATGAATTGAATTTAGGCAATAATTCTTCAGCACAATGTCATTTATCTGAATTAAATGATCCATAGTTTATATTAAGAATAATATTGTCAGAATCATATAAACTATTGTCTTAATTAAATATTAAAAACCATAAGATTGTGAATAAATAGTTCACAACCTTATACCGTAATTTGTGGAAGTGGAAAAGAATGAAGATAGTACATTACAACAGCTCTTTTCTACTACTACAGTCTAAAAGATTGGAGGAGACAAAATACCTAATTTTCCAGATCCAAGGATATATGAAGACTGGGTTCACATATTGTTTCTCTAACCTATCTATGACTATGGGGCCACTATGTATAGTAGACTTAAAATAAAAGAATTGTCATTCTGTGCCAGCTGAGAGCCACATGACATGGAGAGTTTAATATTGTTATATTTGTTAACTGAAATGATTATTTTGTATTTTAATTTGATTTATTTTTCTCTCTTTTAAAATGGTGAAAAGGGTTTATCAAACCATTACATACTGGAATGTAGAAAAACTTTTTACCCTATTGCTGTATGGATTGACTGATAGCTTTTAACTTTTCTAAATTGAAAAGATAAGTTATAAGAGAGGATGTCTGGATAATGTCTCCTGATAAAAGAAAGCTTGTTAGCACTAATTGGCATCTGGTCTTTCCCTTTGTGAACTCCAAATAACCTTTTCCTCATTAACTTGTTAATTTTTACGTCCCTTCTCCCATCAGATCTCATTTAAATGGACATGCATGTAACATGTTTGACTACATGCAGCTGATTTAGTGTACAAAGGAAAGATTACTTTTATTCTGTCCAATCAACTTTTCTTTTGCATTTTCTTTGAATGTGCTAGCTATAAATGGAAAGTAAACTAAGGATCTGGATTCCCTCTTTGAATGAGAGGCATCCCTTTTATCAGAATACTCTGAATAAATTGTAATTAAATGACCTTGTCAGTCTGTCACATTGGAAAATATGCATGCCGTGGCATGAACCTAAAAAGCCATATTTGGCCTTCACAGCTCACAACTATACTTCCCCTAGAATGCTCAGAATGCATCTGACTTGACTATGACATTAAATAAATAGCTAGGGAATTATAGAATGTTAAGCCTCAGAAGTTTTCTGCATTCCTAATGTTAGGCAAACAAAATTCCCTATTCCATTTTTAAAAAAAATTAACAATAAAAATCCTGTGTTTGCTTTTTTTAAAAAAACTTGCTATAGTTTACAAATATTTTAATCTATATTTTATTATATTCCAATTTTTGTATTACATTATGTTTTATTCAAATGATTATTGGATTTAATGTTATGACTCACAGTATTTTTAATTATGGAACTACCTATAAACTGTAAGAGAAACAAAAGAATTATGTCTTTTCTACAAGTTTCCAAAGTATTTCCAGCCCACTAGATACAAATTCTGTAGAGATATTTAAATATTTACTTTACAAAATTAATAGTGTAAAGTTGAACATTGGGCACTATCTAACAAAATGAAATTCAATGGTAAAAAAAGTAAGGTTCTACATTTAGGCAAGAAAAACAAAATGCACAGGTACAGTATATGTGGTACCTCGCTCAATAGTAGTAACTGTGAGAGGGATCTTGGAGTCCTAGTGGACAATCATTTAAATATGAGCCAGCAGTGTGCTGCAGCTGCCAAAAAATCTAACACAGTTCTAGGCTGCATAAACAGAGGGATAGAATCAAGATCATGTGAAGTGTTAATACCAATTTATAATGCCTTGGTAAGGCCACACTTTGAATACTGCATCCAGTTTTGGTCGCCACGATGTAAAAAAAAGATGTGGAGACTCTAGAGGGGTGTCATGGCGGCATCACGTGACATATCGGGACTTTTTCCCCCTTCGCTAAACTGGGTGTAGGCGTGGCCAACACATGACCCATCCGGCCCGTGGGCTGGGAGTTTAACAGCCCTGCTCTAGAAAGAGTGCAGAGAAGAGAAACAAAGATGATTAGGGGGCTGGAGGATAAAACATATAAAGAACAGTTGCAGGAATTGGGTTTGTCTAGTCTAGTGAAAAGAAAGACTAGGGGCGACAGGATATCAGTATTCCAATATTTGAGTAGCTGCCACAAAGAAGAGTGGACAAGATAGCAGTGTTCTGATATTTGAGGGGCTTCCACAAAGAAGAGGGAGTCAAGCTATTCTCCAAAGCACCTGAGGGCAGGACAAGCAGCAATGGGTGGAAACTAATCAAGGAGAGAAGCAACCTAGAACTAAGGAGAAATTTCTTGACAGTTAGAACAATTAATCAGTGGAGCAACTTGCCTCCAGAAGTTGTAAATGCTCCAACAATGGACGTTTTAAAGAAGAGATTGAATAACCATTTGTCTGAAATGGTATAGGGTTTCCTGCCTAAGCAGGGAGTTGGACTAGAAGACCTCCAAGGTCCCTTCCAACTCTGTTATTCTATTCTTGTTTGTAATAAAACTACATAAAGAACATGAGAATTTTCATTGCCTTTTTTCAATTACTTATATTGATGATACTTAGCGATTTTTCACAGCATAAGAGAAGGCAGGATTAATGATAAAGATGTAAGTGCAATGTTACAAATATATTTTTTTCTGTACTTCAACACAATTTGATTGTAATCACTGATCACATTGTGCAGAACTTTGTTTTAGAATGAGCATATAAATAAGTATTAACAATGCTAATCACTGTTTTTCATGTATTGTTAAACATTTCATTGCTAGCACTAATGAAATGTCTGCACGATAACCACCAAGCTCAGAGAGCACCAAGGACCCCTCAAGGCCGTCTTAACAGCATTATGGGCCCCGGGCAAAGCAGTGTACTGGGGCCCCTACAACAACTATTCACAGGAATAAAAATGTAAATGGTCGATAAAATTAAACATATATTTGCATGTTAGTATTAATTTAAAAATGCAGTAAAATGTAATAAATATGTTGCTGTATTTATATGATACAAAGTGCATTGACGGGTTAACATACACAGATTAGTATGGGGCCCCTATGCTCGTGGGGCCCACAGCAGAGGTGGGTTCCTCCTGGTTCGGACCGGTTCTAAAGAACTGGTTGTAAACATAGGGAAGGGTTCGTCGAACCGGGAGTAACAGCAGCCTGGCCATGCCCCCGAGCCGGTTACATTTGCTCCCCCCGCACCGGTTCCGCTCGCTCCCCCCGCATGCCCAGTCGCTGCTCGCTCGCTCGCCCCGCCCATCCACCCCATTCTTGCCCTACCTGCCTACCCGCCCACCGCTCACTGACTCACTGGCTCGCCGATCGCCCTGCCTCTGAGAGCCCTATATATACCGCGGTCACCACGCGATCTGGCTTCTTGCCCCCGCGTCATCACTTCCTGAGTCCTGACTTCCCGGCTTGCCTACCTGAGTTACTGCTGCCTCCTCCTGCGGCTGCCTAAAGATAAGTAAGCCTACGGCTGTGATTTCATGGGGCGCGGAAGGTAGGGGGCAGGAAGAAACTACCGAGAGCGCAGCCGGGCTTCCCGGTCTACGTGAGCCCCAGGGACTGGCTGAGGCGTCCTTTCCGCCATTCCTGGGGCTTGCATAGACCGGGAAGCCCTGCGGCGCTCAGAGGGCAACTTCGCGGGGCACGTGGTGGCAGGAAGAAACTACTGAAAGTGCCGCCGGTCTTCTAGGTCTATGCGAGCCCCGGGAATGGCTGAGGGCTTCCTTGCCGCCATTCCCGGGGCTCGCGGAGACCAGGAAGCCCGGCGGCACTTGGCTGAGGCCTTTCTTGCCGCCCCCCCAGTCCCCGGCCTCACCTGGCTGGCTAAGCCGCCTCGGCTCCATGCCAGGCGGGCCTAGCTAACTGGGTTGTCCCTGTGTGCCTCCAGTCCAGCTTACCTTCAGATGGACTCCGGAGCGTCTGGTCGCCTGCTGCATCATTCCAGCATCCATCTCATTGGAGAGCAGCTGATTCTGCCTGCTGGTAAGTGGCTGGTTTTTTTTTTCTTTATGCTTTTAATTTTTTTTAAAGGATATTTTATTTTTAATTTTTTTCAGGACATTTTGTTGTTTTTAGGAAATGTTTTTTTAATTTTTTTATTGTTTTTAGGAAATGTTTTTTTTTTAAATATTTTTTTTAGGAAATGTTTTTTTTACAAAGGAGTATCCTGCTTTTAAGTGCAGGTTTGTGAGGGAATTGCTTCTTGCAGCAATCATCTTTTATGTGACTCCATGGCTGCTTTCATCAGAGGTGGGTTCCTCCCAGTTCAGACCGGTAGCAACCCGCTGGTGACGTCACGGTGACGTCACGGAGCCGGTTTGGTCGGTGCCGGTCCGTGGACACCATCTTTTTTGGGGATTTTTTTTTTTTGGAAAAAAAATATTTTTTGGAATTTGTTTTTATTTTTTCTTCTGCGCATGCACAGAAGCTGAGTTTCCGGCACTGCGTTTACGTCGCCATCTTGTTTTCGGTGGGGTTGTTTTGGATTTTTTTTATTTTTTGGCACTGTGTGTGCGCCCACAAGGCCTAGCCATGCGGCGCGGGAGGAAGCGAACCGGCAGCGAGGTAAGTTAGAACCCACCCCTGGCTTTCATATGTTGATCTGTGTGTGGCTTTGAGAGCTCCTGCAGCTTGATGGGTTTCTGATTGCCCTGCTTTTTTCCTTTTTTCCTGTTTTCCTGGGTTAATCTTGGTCCCAGGTCTTTTGTCTTTCCTATCCTGGGGGTTAGTTCTGCCAGGAAACAGGAAAAGGGGAGCTATTTTTAGCCTGCTGATCCCCCTTGTCTTAATGCGTGTACTTAAGAATTTAAGTCTTGCTTTCAGCTGATGTTTTTCATATCTTTGTTTTTCCACTGTTGTGCAAACACAATTCCAGCAGCTGTTAACATGTGTAAAATTAAATATATATTGTATTCCCTTTGAAATACCCAACAAAATACTTCTGGTTTTAAATCCATATCTTGCTTTACCATTGCTTCTAACCATGACACCACTACCTCTTGAATAGCTACTTGGACTGACCTAAGTACTGAATCTAATTCATATATTCCTGTTGTTTGAACTGAGGAATAAATAAAAGAAATCTGTATTGCTCTTTCTTTTGGTGTTTTCCTGGTGCTGTCATAGTTTGGGTGTGGTTGTGTAATGTCCTGCAGTTATCTACAAATTAATAATGATCAAATACTAATAATATTTGCTTATACATTTTAGTGACCTTTCCTTACATAATGGGTTTTTTCTTTCATACTTTTAGATTTCTAACTTCTGTTTCTGTTAGTTAGCTATTGATAAAACAAATCCCACGTTAAAAAGTATTCAAAGCCTTCTCCTTGATTTTAATTGTCAATTTATTCATTTCTGTACATTGTAATATTTTCTTTATTCATTTTCATATCTCGATTTCATAAACACAATTCCAGCAGCTGTTAATATGCGTAAAATTAAATATGTATTGTATTCCCTTTGAAATACCCAACAAAATACTTCTGGTTTTAAATCCATATCTTGCTTTCAGCCACCAGCACCGCCAGTACCACCAGCAACACCAGTACCACCAGCAACACCGCTTCCACCACTTGAAGTGGGAGAAAGCAGCAAGTCCATCTCCTCAACTGAAAGTCTTCCAAAACGTCCTGACTGCTGGAGTTTGCAACAATATAGAAGCTTCCAGGAGAAGTATGATGGGCTGGCAGTGTCAGACAAGAAGTTAGGTTGTGAGTACTGTGCGAAATACGAGTTCTCATTAGAGGAAGGTGTTCATGTTCCCAGAGAATGAAAAAATTTCAAGATCGTGGCAGCAGGGACAAATAAGGAGGTGCAGCAAGCATCTCTCAGGAAAAAAATGAATGAACATTTTAAATCAAAGTCACACGCCATTTGCAGAGAGAACGTTAAACAACTGGAGCAGGATGCTATTAAAAAAGCAATAGATAAGTCAAATGAACAACATGTACCTATTACTAAAACAGTATTTCTCACAGTTTACAATCTGGCACAAAGATGTAGACCATTCTCAGACATTGAAGGACAGGTAGATTTGCTAACTGCAATTGGAGTAGATGTGGCAGTAGGCTTGCACTCACGGAGATCCGCAGTGAAAATAGTTGAGTTTATTGCAACAGACATTAAAACCACCATGTTTAAAAGCATTATTGCAAAGAATCTGAAAGTGTGTTTAATAATTGACGAAGCCTCAACGCTATCAATGAAAGCAGTTGTGATCGTTTTTGTAAAAGTTGAGGATTCAGAATGCCCAACAACCATTTTCGTTGAGCTAGTGGAATTGTACAAACAAGATGCGGAGACCATATGTTCTTCAGTGATGGGAAGCTTACATAAAGTTGGGTTTACCATGGAATATCTGTGAAAGCATTTAATAGCATTCTGCTCTGATGGTGCCAGCGTTATGCTTGGGAGAAAATCTGGAGTCAGCACCAGAATAGCTAAAGATTTCCCAAACATTGTAATCTGGCACTGCTTGAACCATCGCCTCCAACTTGTGCTGGATGACTCCATAAAGGAGATCAAACAACTGAACCACTGCAAAATATTCCTTGACAAGATACACACCACTTTTCATAAATCCTTCAAGAGCCAGGCGGAACTTTTCCAAATCTCTGAACAACTGGGCATTGAAATCGTGAAGATTGGCAGAGTTTTGGGACCAAGATGGGCTGCCTGTAGTTTAAGGTCAACCATAGCTGTGTGGCGTGCTTATCCAGCGCTACATCAGTTTTTTCATGCAAATGAAAAATACTCAGGTATGGTTGCCCTTCTTGAAAATATATATTTTATAAATGATTTGGCATTGATGATTGATGTTATA
>QLTV01003113.1:115779-129681 GCA_003457575.1 Thermophis baileyi | reverse complement strand
GGACGCTTTCAAGAAGAGAGTGGACTGCCATCTGTCAAAAATGGTGTAGGGTCTGCTTTGGCAGGGGGTTGGCCTAGCTCACCTCCAAGGTCCCTTCCAACTCTGTTAATCTGTATCTATATCTAATATATAGGAACAAGTTGAAAGTTACTTGTAGATATTTTTTCATTCTTTTTATTAATCCTGCATTTAATAAGTAACACAACAATTATTTGGACTGCAATCAATTCTAATGTAAAAAAAAAGATTTTCCAAGAACAAAAAAATTAATCAAATGTCAGTCAAGGCACACACTCTACAAAATATAAAATGGACATTGAAGATAATAGGCTGGTCTAAACATGGAATAAACTACCTATAGATGCACTCCTGCACATCAGACTTCATGTGGTTTAATATATTTTAAGTCACAAATAGCATCCTCTTGGGATTTAATGAAGATCAAGATTTATACTAGGGTGTTCTTCTAAGGATTTATGTTATGCATTGAAAAAGAAGGATCTGTGGCTTTTAAAACATTGAATATGGCAAGAGCTCAAGAATTGGGACCAATCCTAATTCTTTATCATTTTGATCATTCTTTACATTAGACATTTAGAAGGTATAAAAAAGTATTTATAGAAATAAAGAAATAAAGATATAGCAATTATATGCATATACTGAAAAATTCCCTCAACAATAATCCTATTTCTTTTAGTAGTCACAAAGATAAAACTATTGGCATAATGTATCAGAAAACAGGACTATCATCATCCATAGAAGATCTGACTATCAAGCTATGGGTCTTATTTTAAATTAATAACTGGTTTTAAAAAATAAATGTAGAAGCAAATTAATTAATTCTGCAAGTAACAAACATTCTGGGGGGAAAGCTTAAAAAGGGGGGCTCATTTCTAGGGAGGTAATATGACTACATTGCTTTTCTAGTGTTAAGAGTTACAGGAGAGATAAATAACTTTTCTTAACCAAAATTCATTCCATATTACCTCATTCCATATTACCTCACAACATGAGCGAACTGTAAATGTTTATTTTGATGTCTTGTTTTTAATTACTGATTTAAAATTTAATATTTAAAAATCTTTTTTTCTGATAAGAAAAGGACTGAAAATAAGATCATATTGTCAAAAATGGAAGTTCAGTTATCTTTATTTCTTATTCTGGGTTTGTTGTTAAACTTGTTTCACAACAATGAATTCCTTGCAGAGGAGCAACTAAAATATTAATATATTGAGAAGCTAAAGGTCTATTTGGACTTGTTCAATATAAACAGATCCAAATATTGTACTCTCTTTGGACAACAATGTATATTTGGCTTGCATCAGAGGTAAGTTCCTCCTGGTTCGGACCGGTTCGCCCAAACCGGTAGTGACCCACTGGTGACGTCACAGTGACATCACGGATCCGGTTCGGTCGGTGCCTGTCCGTGGGCACCGCCATCTTTTTTTTTTTGGAATTTTTTTTTGGAAAAAAAATTTTTTTGAATTTTTTTTTTAAAAATTCTTCTGCGCATGCGCATGTGTCACCATCTTGTTTTTGGCTTTTTGGGGGGGAATTTTTTTTATTTTTCGGCACTGCGCATGCGCACGCGGCCACAATGGCGCGGCCACGCAGCACGGGAGGAAGCGAACCGGCAGCGAGGTAAGTTAGAACCCACCCCTGGCTTGCATTGTTATATTCTGAGGTTTATCACTTGTTATCAGAACCTGTAGAAGGAACAAATCTCTCTGAGTGCTAGTTATTGGGGATAATGCTTAAAGTAACAATCCTAGAATGTCAAGTATTTTTGTTTTTTAATGTGAACCTTATATGTCTATACATAAACACACACAAGCATATGTGCCTCTGTCTGTCTGTCTGTCTGTCTGTCTGTCTATCTGTCTGTCGTCCTTTAATAATGGCAACTGGGACTAGAACTTTCATTGCTTAGCGATGGTGATGCAATACCTTGATAAGCAAGGATCACAGGTCATTAAGCGAGGATCTCACATGACTGTGATTTGCAAAGTTAATGGGGAAGCTGGCAGGAAGTCAAATCCCAGACAGCTTGCAAGTAAACAAGTTGGTACGTACTGAGTAGTGGGCCGGGGGAAGGAGCTGCAGCAAGTGCATGCATGCTAGGGAGGGGATGCTGCAGTGCCATGCAAGGACATGAGTGCTAGAAAGAGGGTGCTGCTGTGAGGTGCAAGTGCAGCAGGGTAGGGAAGGGGATTCTGCACCCTGAGTATGCTCTATGGCATATAACATCCCTGGAATCTCATATTCCATAGCAGAGCATCTTGAGAAAGTGGCAAGAACAATTTGCAATCTTCCCTACTTGTTTCCCCACTGACTTTGCTTGTGGGAAGCCAGCAGTGGAGATTGCAAATGGCAATCATGTAAGTCATGCAGGGTGCTGCAACCATTACAAGTGTGACCATCTGGAAGATTCCATTTGGACACTAATTTAGAGGCTGTCTAATTTCATGTTGGGATTCAATGTCTTAATCTAATGTTGACAATAATAGAAAAAATGTGGTAACTTTTTTAAAAAGAAATGGATAAGATTTGCAGGTAACTCCTAAAGGAAAAAAAAGTTACAATGTTAAACAGTTTTAAAAGCTTCAATCTGTAATTTCCTACATTTAAGGTATTGTTAAAGGAAATTATTGTAATGTACTGTAAAGAAATATGAAATTTAGAAGTCAGGTTTTTTAATCAAATATTCAAGGTTTTTTGTACAAGAATTCTCTTCCAGTTAGGTACAGTATGTTCTTCATCCTCTCATAATTATTTTTTTGTAAAGACTTGCTACAAAAATATCATTTATCTGATACACGTCACTATATATTACTATACTATATTAATATTATTAGATTTACAGTCTATTGTTGGCTGCTTAAAATGTGTTAGCAATAGCCTTTTTGGGCATTACTAAGAAACCATGGGTATGTTAATTTTTACAAGTGAGGTTTCTTATTTGTAAATAATTAATATCTGTTTACTGAAAAGTAAACTGAACCCAGTTAAGCATGAATTGGACTGTAGCCTAAGAATGTTATATTGTTGCTATGTACGTGAAAAAAAGTCCCATTAAAATTAGTGGCCTTTCTCTTAAAAAACACAAAGATGTTTATACAAAGTAAAGATGTTCTGGTCCATGCTTAAATGTTTGTTCCAATATTCCAAACAAGTTAAAAGACATTATAATTAATCTCGCAATACTATGCAAAATTTCTCAAGCTCATTTTGTAGTGAAGTCAACTAGATTTACTTCTAAATGATCATATATAAGTCTGAAGAGTGTGTCATTTATTATTTTTTCTGTATCAATACTATATTCCCATGAAGTGGGAATCAAAATAGAACCAATCACAGGCAATGTTAAAACACAGAAAAAATTAGTCACTCTACAAATAATATATATAGTTCTTTTAAACCATTCAATTTTATGCAACTACATTCAACTTTCCTTGAATTGTTTTCTAAAGTCTTTGTAGGAAGTTAGCACCCACCCCTCTCCTAGAAGAATGAAATATTCTAGGAAATATTAAAAAGGCAGAATATTATATTTCCCTGGATGAGAAATGGAGAAACATGTTTTTAGGCAGGAAGCAGACTCTCTCTTAATAGCTCCCACCCTCCTCAATAGCCCACAGCAGATGTCAGCACTTAAGAGATAAAGAGATAGGTAGGTCTATTCATAAGCAAATGCCCTCACCCAAGATCCAACAAAGGTAGGATTAGCCCTCAGCCATAATAGGAATTGCCCAAAACCCTCATTACATCATCATCCAGCAAGATTCAACCAAGCTTGGGACTCAAAAGACACTACAAAGTTACCCCTGCATGGCCCCATAAGAGTCTGACAACCGATCACAATACATTTCTTACACAGCACCAGGAAGCTCCAAGGGGGGGGGGCAAGAGAGGGTATAAATCTATCTCACTCTCTCACCCATGTGCTTCTTTTTGCCCAGGACCTCAAAACCATGTGGTCCTGTCCACCATTAAACCATCTTTTCAAGCAGTCTCCATGTTTCCAGTGTCTTTCTTCCCGCTTGGCACTGAACCCAGATGGACATTTCTTCCAACATCTACTTTGTAAACAAACTGTCATTCTTTGGATGGCAAGACTCCCTGCTTACTGCCATAACTTTGAATAGTTCTCCTTTGTAATCTTGGAAGCCATGGAAATATATCTAACCCTTAAGATCAAATGTTTTCACATGTAGCTTTAAACAGTAATTTTAATCATAAAACTGCAGTGGGAAATAAACTTTAAATCAATCATCCTCTTTTAATCCAACTCACCTAACCTCACTGACAGCTTCTCTCTGAAAAGTTCTGATTTCAAAAATGTTTAAATACATTGCTCCTTTCAAATGACAAAGGGCCTCTTTTATTCTTCACAATACCAAATGTGAGCACAGATGAAAGGAAAGCAATGCACATATGGAGTTCAGATTGCAAACAAGCAATCTTGCAAATATAGAGTGTTTTGTTGGGAAACATGCCCCTGCCTAATGCTAGAGTTGCAGGTTTCAATCTGAAGGTGATATGAGTTTAATTTCTTTGGTAATTAAATTTCTCAGCAACCACTCTAGACATCATTACTAGAAGTACAGTATTTAGTATAATTTATGTAAGTCAATTTATGTGCAGTTATACAGAATTTAATCACATTGTTTCCCTTTTAAAAATACAGAGAACAAGGAATTAGAGAATAAGGAATAAGTTAACTAAGGAATACTAACCCTTTCTCAACCAAAGTTTTAAAAGTCTTAAGAAGAAAACAAGATGTTTTTCATTGATGGACAGAGAAGCCTAATCCTAGAGTACCACTACAATACATCAATAATAGATTTTTATGGATTGATTCTAATCCATCACAGAATTCACCTAGGATTTCACAATTTATTTCAAATTTCAGTTTTATTCATGATGAAGGAACAAATTGAAACTTGCTGAAAGCAGCTTTTTGAAAAATCTGGAGTTTTTCTTTCATTCTAGGGTATTAGAATATTACAGAAGGTCCCATAAGTTGTCATTCTTAGACCCTAAAACAATGCAACAACCTGAAGACCTCTCAGGATAGTTTTTGATTAAATCACCATATAATTTATTTTGGCATTTGTATTATATATTTCAAGGGCACCTCCAAAATTGGACTGAAATCCCAGATACATCTAAATAGAAAACCAGAATTTGTTGTTGTCATGTAGAGAGGAGAGATGAACCCAAAGTTAGGTGAGGAATTAAAAGAGGAATTAAGAGCACTAACAAACCATTTCAGCTATGCTGTCATGGTTCTTGCAAGTTGTTAGAATGTTTCCCAAAAAGGTTTTCTGCACAATCCTATATCAAGATGATTCTGCATGTCTACAAACTCTAACTGCACAGAATTTCCAATTGATATTTTCACATAAGAGTCCTCATGTGATCTATGTACAGTATCAGCAGACTTACGGCTCCATGATATGCCAGTGTAATAAATTTAAGTAAGTAACTCATTTAAAGGAAACATGAGTGAAGTCACATGAAAGTTTTGATTACTGCAAACAATGCATCATGTTTAAATTAAGCCTGGGACTGGCAACAGACAGACAGACTCCTCTTTGTCTCTTGTATTCCATTTTGCTTTATTTTGGATTTTAACTTAGAAATGAAAGAAACCTTAACTATATGTCCTATAGGGTGGGTACAGAAGACATTAATCTCCTTTTTGTTCGGCTGGTTAACTACATAACTTTTCAGAAATAATTAAGTACCACCTCATTATTTTGTAAAAATATGAATTCTGAACAGTTAATACCTGAATTGCCTGAACTGGTTCTTTTCCAATGCTAAAAACAAGGAGGCAGCCCAGGCAACTGAAACTTTATCCAATGGTGAACCATTATAGCTGCTTCCATTTGTGGCTATAATGGCTTGAGCTGCAACTTAGGAGATTCTTAAAACTCCTGTTATTAGAGCCTAGAGCCTGTTATTATGAATAACAACAACAACAACAACAACAACAACAACATTTTTTCCTGACTTTTTTTCCTGCATTAATAATCCAAAGCAAACAAGTCACAGTTTGCTCAGAGAGATAAAAGTAACATAAAATAAAATGCTAAATAAAACAAATGTTTCTTTCTTTCTATCAGATTGTCTTCCATGTACACCCATCCCCATCCCATACATCCCATTGTTTTCTTTAAACCTACATTAATTCTCAGCCACATAACCACTGGCTTCTCATGAACAAATGATTTAAGATCACTTATTCTCAAATGAGATAAAGTGGAAATGCCTTTTGACCAGAAGAGGATGGAAATTAAACGCACACAGACTTTTCCCCAAAGTGCCACATTCCCAGCTCTAGTTGGACATACAGTTTAACTTAGTAGAAGAGCGCCCGGCAGCTGCATGCCACAGAAAACTTTCCCAATAGCAACTTCGGAGCCAGCTTTTTGTGTGTTATCAAGAACCTCTTTCACGCAATGGAAAAGATACTTGTGGCTTTTGTTTTTAAAGCACAAATCCAACACACATGTGTAACATCCCCAAATCGTTTGTCCTACCAGATCTGCTCTTGATAATATCAGTGAACTCGTCAACTGCAGACGCTTCCTCAGGTTGTCCTCCTGCCTCAGCCATGGCCAAGCCCACGCGCCTAACCGGACACCAAAAGCTCTCGCTTGGCTCTGCTTCGGCAGGCTGGAGCTTCCCTCAGGCCAGAAAACCGAGACCCACCAAAGTTTGAATAGGAGAGGTTTCTGTTTTCTTCGGAGAAGAGAGAGTGGGAGGAGAGGGAGAATGGAGAGAGTTAGCGTGGCAGCAGGGAGCCAAAGAAAGGAGGGCGGCGAGGGCAAAGCCCTCTGGCTAAACTGGCTCGAGATCACATTGGCTGGAGAACTGTCAAACTCTGAGCGCCGAGCCGCGAGAACAGGTGCTGAGCGGCGAGAGTCTGCCTTAAAAATAGAGCCAGAGAGGGAGAGAGACCGCCATGGAAGGTGAAAACGGAGAAGGAATGAGGTCTCAGTAAATCAGCAGACTCCAGAGAGTCCCCTTCCGCTCGGCACCAGTTCAATGTAAAGAGGAGCAATTAGAGAGCGAATTGCACAGCGAGGGGAAGAGAAACATGAATGATTAAATAGCTTAAAAGCAACCCTTTCATACAGGGATGTTCCGACTGAAGCTCCTCTCATCTTTCTTTCTTACTTATTCGCCTCAGTCGGCGCTGGAATCCCGGAATTGGAATGTCAAAGGAGGAATCGCCTAAGCCTCTTGGGAGGTATTTCGGGGAGGTTACTAGTCCTTAGTGAACACACTGAACTGTTCATATGTAAAACTTACTCACCCAGTCAGCATTTTTCCCAACTCGAAAGATATTATAAAGATTCTGAAACACTTTTGTCTGCTTTGCTTTTCATTTTTTAAATGCTTCAGTTGGAAAGGAAGACCTCTGCTGGCACATAAATATACACAGTAGAATGGTAAGACTGGATGGAAACATTTAGACCACCAAGTTCAATCCTTATGCAGGAATCCAAATTAATGAATCCCTGAAGTCCAACACATTCAAGGAATGTGGAGCTTCTCTTTCTCCCTTCTCTCTGTGTGTCTCTCTCTCCCCCCTCCTTCAATCAGATGTTATTTTTCACTTCCTCCACTAAATCTTCCACACTGATTAAATTCATGTCCAAGAGAACTAATGCTTTTGTGCCTTCTTCTGTCCTCTGAAGGAGAAAGTTGTTAGTCATACTGATCAAGAATTTCTTGGAAAAACCTGTTAAATAGTATTTGTTTTCTCCAATATGTGCAGATAATTATACTCTTGTTCGTTACTGCTTTGTGCCTGTTGGAAAATTGAAATTTGCTTTTATAAAGCACCATCCACAACTCCTCCTTGACTGGGCAGGCCATGAAAGACACTAAAAACAGCTTTTGGTCATTCACTTATTTTAAGTCAAATAACTCTACAGAACTGCTAAGTTTATCCACTTGGATTTTAACTACAGTGCTGCTATTGCTTTTGTTCCTCACGTACAAAATGCTATATTCCAATAATGGAAGTTATCTTACCAGATCTCTAGTTTCATGTCTATTAAAGCATATGCACCTTTGCATAGTTGCTCAAATTCATTTTGTTTTCATATTGTAAACATTACTGTATAAACAACAAAGGACATGAAGTTTATGAGGTGGTGGTCTTTTTTCCCCACCAAGAGGTTTAATAGACCCTATTACAGAAATACTCCTACAAGTTTTCATTTCCAGCATTCACTAGATTCAATTTAAAGCTCTCCTGATCAAATTTTTAATATAGTTTGTGAGATACAACTTATATAGAGCTGGTAGTTTATCATTAGAGACTTCTCATGATTAGTCATGCCCTGGTGACTTTGAAGCTGGAAATAATGCAATGTGCCATACATGTTACTGTCCTTGAAGAGCTTTCAAAAGTTTCAGGTGATATAGAATATGGTGGCATGGGCAGTTAGTGGCAGCTGTTTTTGGCACATGATACTAGTGTTCTGAGAGCTGCATTATCTACTAATATGCTTTCATGTGCAATTCCAGGTGCTGACAGTTTTAAAGTCCTTCATGACTTGAGACCAGGTTACTTACAATTGACTCTCCCACATTATTTCTACCTATCCCATCCATTTGGGCAGAAGGTGCATGCCCTGGGGTCCATCTACTAAGGATGTTGGCAACAGGGTCAAGGAGGAAGGACATTTTTGTTATGGTGTCATCCCTCTGGAATATCATCCCTTCACAGATTACATTGGGTCTGGCCCTGTTGCCCTTCCATGAGGCCATGAAGATTTGGCTCTGTGCTCAAATCTAGGATCCCATATCTGTGATACCCATTTCTTGGTTGGACTGATTGATTCTATTTCCTAATTATTATGCTCAAAGTCATGTACTTGAGATGGGTGGCCATATAAATCTAATAAATCTCTCTATATAAAAGCGAAAAACACTCACGCAACATCACGAAATGTCCAGAACAGTAAAACCTACAAACTTGAAATTTGGCACGTATGTTCCTCTTGGCTTCTAGGTGCTTGCTAAGAAAGGATTTTTCAAAATGACCATCAGATCACTAGTATTTCTTAGATTATTATTAACACACTCTGTGTTATGTACTAACTGTCAGTACATGGTTTCACCCAGGTCCAGCGTTTGAGTGGGATAATGCTCAAACGCTATTGGCTGTTCTGTCTGACAGCTCTCTATAAAAGAGGACGCTGTCAGACCCTTGTTTGCTGGTTGTCTGGAGTAGAGCTGAATAAAAGAGCTGTTCTGAAGTCTGTCTCCTGTGATCATTCCCACTACTTAACAGTGGCAATGAGGGCTTGGGACTAGGAGAACGAAGACAAGCCTATCCAGCGCAGCAACCAGCCAAGCAGACCTTCTCATTCTGCCTTCATCTACTGCAATGTCTGCCTTCCACCCACCGGCACCATTCGATCCTTCCTGAGAGAAGTGGGACTCGTACATGCGGCGTTTTGAGTGCTTCCTCGAGGCAAATTACTTGTTGGGTCTGACCAATAACCGCAAAAGAGCTTTATTTTTAAGTCACTGCGGCCCCAAGGTGTTTGACACTGTGGAGTCGCTGTCAGACCCAACCCCGGTACACACCGTACCATGGCACATCCTTCAGGCTACTCTGAAGACTCATTATGCGCCCACCCCGCCCAAGGTCGTCCGGCGCTACGAGTTCAGGCAGTGGATGCAGCAGGAGGGCAAGACGATTAATCGTGGCCCTCCATAAGGCTTCCGGCCACTGCGAATTCTGCGACCTGGACAACATTCTCCTGGACCAGCTTATCTGTGGTGTGCAGGACATCCGCCTGCAGCGCCGGCTCCTGGCTAAGCCTAACCTCACCCTGGCTGACACTTTGGACGAGGCCAGGGCAGCGGAGTCCTCAACCAAGGCCGCGGAATCCCTACATCGTTTCGCTGCCACCAAGAAGGAGTCCAAGCCTCCTTCAGCTGTGCACCAGGGCGACCTCGACAAGCCTGACAGAAGTGACGACGATGTCTGCCGCACTGACCACAAGCACCTGCCTGCCTCTAAGGACTCCCCCGCTGTGTGTGCCAGCTGTGGGAGGGCGACATCCGAGGGCTTTGTGCCATTTCCGGGACGCTGTCTGCCAACGGTGAGAGAAAAGGGGGCATTTGGCGCAAGTTTGCCGTGCCATTTTTCTCCTACTACCAGGGGAACTGCCAAAGATGTGCATATGCAGGACTCTGCCCGCGGCAAGCTGTCAAACCGATCCCGGCGCGAATTTCAAAGACCGCGCCACAAAGCCTCCGCACAACAACTCGACACCAACCAAACGTGGCTTGCCAGAGCCAGCTGCCACAATAAAAAGAAGCTGATGGTCACTGTCTCCATCAACGGAGCACCCATTACCATGGAAATCGACACCGACTCAGTGGTCTCAATCGTGGCATGGCAGACACTGAAGCTTGTCCTCCCGAGTCTCCGGTCTACCCGCCTGCAGAAGACCTCCATTTGTCTCTCCGACTACCAGGGGAACCGAATCCCTGTCATCAGTCAAGGCCAGTTCCGCGTCAAGTTTAACGCGTTCGAGGGGGCTCTCCAGCTCACCATCGTCAACGGCAGCCTTCCAAGCCTCCTTGGCCTGGACTGGTTCGACACACTCGGACTGGGAGTCACCGACATCAACGCCATTGGGAACTCGGACTTTGACGACCTGTTTGACGAGTTCCAGGATGTCTTCAGTGAAGGCTTGGGCAAGTATGTGGGGACTCCGATCTCATTCAACCTTGATCCTAACGTAGCCCCCATACAGCTTAAGCCCAGGCGGGTCCCTCTGCCTTTACGGCCAAAAATTGACAAAGAGCAAGACAAGCTCATACAGCAAGGAATACTAGAACCAGTCGACCATGCAAAATGGGAGACTCCCATAGTCACCCCCGTTAAAGGGGATGGAAGCATCAGGATTTGTGCGACTATAAATGCACCTTGAATAAGGCTTTGCAACAGAGCTCCTATCCTGTGCCGATTGTGCACCATCTGCTACACTCCCTGGGGCCTGGTCGCCTGTTTGCTAAACTAGATCTAGCGCAGGCATACCAGCAGCTGCCAGTAGATGGCGCTACCGCAGAGGCACAGACCATTGTGACTCACAGGGGAGCTTTTAAATGTCACAGGCTGCAGTTTGGGGTTAGCGTGGCCCCGGGGTTGTTCCAGAGTGTAATGGAACGTCTGTTGCAGAACATCCCCGGGGTCATGCCCTACTTTGATGATGTCCTCATCTCTGCCTGTGACCAGGACCAGCTCCGCTGTCAAGTCAGAATGGTCCTGTCAAAACTGCGCGCTGCAGGGCTTAAAGCCAAACACAGCAAGTGCTTGCTGGGGGTGCCAGAGGTAGAATTCTTAGGCTACCATGTTAACGCAGAAGGAATCCATCCCACAGAGAGCAAGCTTAGGGCCATCCACGAGGCCCCAGCCCCTAGGACCCAAGCCGAGCTCCAAGCCTTCCTTGGACTCCTCAATTTCTACAGTCTGTTCCTGAAAGGCAAAGCCACCATCGCGGAACCACTCCACAGACTGCTCGCCAAGAACACGCCTTGGGTGTGGGGCCCCAAGGAAGCCGCAGCTTTCAAAGCTGTCAAGCGACTGCTGACTAGTGACAGTTTCCTCATCCAATATAACTCCACCCTGCCATTGGTCCTTGTATGTGATGCCTCTCCTGTGGGGGTCGGCACCGTTCTTAGCCACAGGCTTCCCAATGGCACTGAGGCACCTGTGGCTTACTACTCTAGAACTCTGTCCAGTGCAGAGAGAAACTATAGCCAACTGGACAGGGAAGCCTTGGCTGCCGTGGCAGGCGTTAAAAAATTTCACGAATACTTGTTTGGGAGGGATTTTGTTCTGGTTACGGACCACAAGCCTCTTTTGGCGTTGCTCACTGGGGACCGCCCCACTCCAGCTGCTCTGTCACCCCGTTTTGCCCGCTGGGCCATTTTTCTCTCTGCCTACTCGTATCACCTGGTGCATCGGCCAGGTCAAGACATGGGCAACGTGGATGCTTTGAGCAGGTGCCCGTTGCCCGATCTACTGACGGACATTGCCCCGGATGCCCCCGTCCTCCTAATTGACTTGGCGGACTCTGGACTGGTCACCTCTGCTGAGGTGGCTAGGCACACGGCCAAGGACCCCTCACTCAAAACTGTTTTGAACTGGGTGTGGAGGGGATGGCCGAAGGACCTGGTCAGATCTGACCTCAAACCATATGAACAGAGGCAGCACGAACCCGATTTCGCTGGTCCCTGCCATGGGCAGATGTTATTGATTATTGTGGATGCCTATTCCAAGTGGCTCGAAATCTTCCCCATGGGCTCGACCACTGCTGAGGCTGTCATTAAAGTCCTCAGACACCTTTTTACAACCCATGGCATACCAGACGTCCTTGTAACGGACAATGGCCCCCAATTTATGGCCACCAGTTTCGAAGGGTACCTGGCAGAATTAGGGATCTGCCATGCCCTGTCCTCACCATTTCATCTGGCCACGAATGGATTGGTTGAATGCTTCATGCGATCAACAAAAGAAGCATTGGGTAGATTAGCCCCAGGGGACTGGCAGGCCAGAATCGATAAGTTCCTCCTAACCCAACACATTACCCCTAGTGCAACAACTGGCCGCAGCCCAGCCGAGCTCCTCATGGGTCGCAGGCTCCGATCCGTTCTGGACCGCCTGCACCCAAATTATTCGAAAAAAGAAAAAGCCGACCTCACACAAACAACCAGAGTTTTCACCAAAGAAGACACAATATACGCCCGCAATTATGCCGAGGGTTCCCTATGGCTACCTGGGGTAGTAGAGAAAGTAATAGGTCCCATGTCCTATGAGGTCCGGCTACAAGACAGCTGCCTTTGGAAAAGGCACATAGACCAACTGCGCAAGCAGGTTGAAGGGGAATTTAAAAACCCGCAAATTACAAATGAATTTGTTCCTCCCCTAGCTAACTCAAGCCCGAGGGTGGCAGAGAACCTACCTTGTGAAGCAGAAGTTCAGCGGCATCCTCCAATCGAACTGGTTCCCTTAGCCGAGGAGGCCACGCCCGATAAGTTCCAGGAGCTTCCATGCTCAGACCCCGGAGCGACAGCAGACCTGTCCGCACAGGCCGCTGCCTCGCCAACAATTGAGCTGCGCAGGTCATGGAGGATTCCCAAACGCCCCGCCTACCTGCGTGACTACGTTTGTCGGACTGCTCCATCTAAGAGGGGAGGGGTGTTATGTACTAACTGTCAGTACATGGTTTCACCCAGGTCCAGTGTTTGAGCAGCAAAATGCTCAAACGCTATTGGCTGTTCTGTCTGACAGCTCTCTATAAAAGAGCAAGCTGTCAGACCATTGTTTGCTGGTTGTCTTGAGTTGTGCTAAGTAAAAGAGCTGTTCTTAAGTCTGTCTCCTGTGGTCATTCCCACTATTTAGCAGAAGCCATAAATCAGTGATGGCGAACCTTTTTTGGCTCGGGTGCCAAAATGGTTCGGAAAATGCTCAAACACTATTGGCTGTTCTGTCTGACAGCGCTCTATAAAAGAGCACGCTGTCAGACCCTTGTTTGCTGGTTGTCTGGAGTAGAGCTGAATAAAAGAGCTGTTCTGAAGTCTGTCTCCTGTGATCATTCCCACTACTTAACACTCTGATGCTAAGGAGTTAGACTTTCTACTCCCCCTCCCACCTGAAAAGAACTCTGTTCCAACTGCCACTTGGGCGTGGCCAGCGCGTGACTTATCTGGCCTCTGGTCTGGTAGTTTGGAGAGGATCAATGGGGCAAGCCTGAGCGAGAGAAGGGGATAAGATAGGAGAGGCTTCTGTGGGGCAAGCCTGAGGGAGAGAAGGGGATAAGATAGGAGAGGCCTCTGTGGGGCAAGCCTGAGGGA
>QLTV01003113.1:0-22304 GCA_003457575.1 Thermophis baileyi | reverse complement strand
GCAGGATCTTTTCTATCAACATCCCTACATCCAAAGAGCACTTTTTGCAATATTGTCTGTAAGGTTCCAATTTGCGGCTGGTGAAATGGATTGCTAAATTCGCGGTAAAATTGATGGAAAAAAGGACAAAGTTGGTGCAGCAGAACGTGGTAGATTGTAGGGAAGATCATTTTATTTGATTTAAATAAATGTAATTTTAATAGTAGTTTTAAGACTGATTTGAGTAGATGTAGGGGTGACATTATAATATAAATTTTAATCGTACTTAATTTTTATCTTAAATGATTATATTTTATTTTGATCTTATTTTAGATTGTAATTTTATTTAAATCATGTATTATCCTAATTGCATTTAAATTGTTTCACCAACTTTTGTAATGATCTGTTTGTGGAGTTCTGTGTTTTGATATGGCCCAATGGGCTAATCAATAAAATTTATTCATTCATTCACACAGCCACTCCGACTTCTCCCAGCCACGATGGGACTGGAGGTGGTGGTGGACCCGGCCGCTCCGTGGTCCTCCTGGTCGCTGCCTTGGCTAGACATATTTTGCATAGCCCCCGCGGTAGAAGGTCTTCTCCGGGTTGGCTAATAAAGCAGATCTTGCTTAATGTCAGGTGTGCTTCCATTCAAAATCCAGGAAAGAAAAACCCCAACTCCATAATGATAGAGAAGAGTACTTTTACTGAATGAGAACTGATAGCGACAGAATGAAAGCAAGATCTGAGGCAAAAACGCGCTTAAATGCATATAGAAATAATTCCAAATCCCTCCCCTCATAACCCCCTGGGATATTCATCCAATCCCAGTGCCCCCCAGATGTCATGTGGGCACATCTTCAGACGGAGCCTCCGCAGATGGCCATTGACCTTGAGCAGGCTGTAAACATGTCCATCCAGCCTGGCCGTACGTGATGAGAACTTTCCTCCCTAAACCCCTAATCAGACACATGTAGAGACATCTCCAGCACAGCTTCCCCCCACCTCCCAAATACCTAACCTTCCCCTCTCCCCCCCCCCCGTTTCTATGGCAGCCGAAGCAAGCAGGCAGTGTGGAGGCTGACACCAATCATTGTCTGTTGCCTTTTCATCCTTCCTGTAAATGGCTGCTACAGCAAAAGGGAAAAAAGGAGCTTTATTAACTGAGGACACACAATGTAAAAGCACACAAAAAGCTCAAAAAAATCAAAACCCAACTTTTACACTTTACACACACACATAGCACAAAACAAGACAACTGACTCACACACAATGCAAAAGCACACAAAATGGCCCCTGCAACAAACATGAACCTCACAGAGCCACAAAGAGCTCAAAACGCAACTTTCACACTTTACACACACACAACACAAAACAACACAACTTACTCATGCACAATGCATACATACAGCTTTGTGAGTTTTTGTGTGTTTGTGTAGTGAGAGTGAAACACTACAGAAACACACAAAATCTCAGAAAGCTGTACAAATATTTTATTTTATTATTTTATTTATATTTTTAGATAAAAGCAGCTAAATTTAAGACTTCCTAAATTTTAAATGGCTATGTCTAAAAAAAAAATTCCTAAAAAAAACCCCAATTAACTATTTTTTTAAAGCAAAAAAACCAACAACAGTTACTTACCCAATTGAAGGCACAAGGCAGGCAGATTCAGTTGCTTGCCGATGAGATGGATTGCAGGCTGCCATGAGATTGCAGCAGGTGAAGCAAGGCAGGTGTTGTGACCAGCGGCTCAGGATTCAGTCCGAAGAGAGAAGGTAAGCAAGCTGGAGGCTGGGGGAAAGGTGGGTGTTTAGCTAGGCAGCTTAGCCAGGCCAGGCAGGCAGGCGAGCCTGGGGACCCGGGGGGTGGCACGAGGCCTGCAACTGATCCCCAGGGGCTGCACAAACTACACAAGCCCGGGGATTGGTGAGGGGGGGGAGGCACACTAGGCCACAACACGCAACCGATCCCCAGGGGCTGCATGAACTATGCGAGCCCGGGGATTGGGGGGGCACGCTAGGTCGCAACCAGCAATGCTTACCTTTTTGAGTGAGTGGCCATCGGCGAAGCGTCCAAGTGAGGCGAGGCGTCCGAGCTAGGTGTGGCGTCGGCGAAGCAAGTACCTGGGCCTGTGTGGCAAAGGGGAACTTATATAGGCCGGGGTGGTGGTGTGGATGGGCCAGAAGCACCGAGCTGAGTGGCGGGAAAAGGGAGTGAGGCAGAAGGAAGCGGCGAGCCGAGTGGTGGGAAAAGGGAGCGAGGCGGAAGGAAGCGGCGAGTCGAGTGGCAGGAAAAGCAAGCCGAGTGGTGGGAAAAGCGAGCCGAGTGGTGGGAGGAAGCGGTGAGCAAGCAAGCGGGCAAGCGGGCGATTGGGTGGACATGGGTGGGGGGGGCAGGAATGATTGCTCCCGGTTCGGCGAACCAATGGCAATCATCGCTACCGGTTTGGCCAAACCGGTCCGAACCGGGAGCATTTCACCCCTGCCCTCCCCTCTCATTTCCCAAGAGGTGAGAATTCTCCAGGCATTTCTGGCACCAAGCAACTGTTATAAATCAGGTTAAAGTTTATACAAAGAGGACCAGGCAAGAAATAGGATACTTAGGATACATAGGAAAGAGAACTAAATTTGACAAATCCAAATCCCCCCCCTTTTTTCCACGAAGAATGGCAGATACCCGGATCTCACATATTGCCCTCCTCAGAAAAATGGAAAATCCACCTGGAAAGACATAAACATAAAATACATTAAGAATTAAGATGGTTTGTGAGGATATTTCAGGTGGAATTTCCTTAATAGAGTGGAAGCTTTTACATGTTTTTTGGCTACCCATTCGTTTTGGGAGGAGGGTAGGTGTTTCCATGCTACTAAATATTGTGTGGAGCCATGGTGAGTGCATGAGTCAAGGATATCTTTAATTTCAAAATATTGTTCTCCTTCCACCATAATGGGGATTGGAGGTGTGGGAATAGGGGGTCTGATCTTTGAAGTGATTTCTGGTTTGAGTAGGCTGCAGTGAAACACTGGATGAATCTGTCGAAGAGTTTTAGGAAGGAGGAGTTCTACTGTGACAGGGTTAATGATTCTGGTGATGGGAAATGGGCCAATGAATTTTGGTCCCAGTTTCTTAGATGGTTGTAAAGATTATAGGAACTTTGTGGATAAATATACGCGGTCTCCAACCTTGAAAGGTTTAGGTTCACTACATTTTTTATCTACTTGAGCTTAAAAGGCTACCCTAGTGTCTTGTAGGGCTAGTCTGACCACTGGCCATGTGGTTTGTAAATTGTTTCTCCACTCCTTAAGGGATGGGATGTCGGGTTCTTTAGTGGGCAGCTCTGGCATGGGTTTGAATTCTTGTCCTGTGGTTACCTGGAATGGGGTGAAGCCAGTGCTACTGTGTACAGAGTTGTTGTAAGCTACCTCAGCAAGAGGCAAGAGGTCAGTCCAGTTGTCCTGTTGGTAGTTAATGAAACATCTTAAATATTGTTCTAACATGCCATTGGCCCTCTCCACCCTCCCCCCAGTTCGTCTGGGGGTGATGTGAAGAGGACAACCCCTGGGCGGAGCCTAACAGGTTTAAAAAAGCCCACCAAAATTTGGAAGTGAACTGAACACCCCTGTCTGAGATAATCTGTTGGGGAGCTCCATGGAGGCGATAAATGTGTACTAAAAATATTTTAGCTAATGCCTTGGCCATTGGAATCTTCTGGCAGGGTATAAAATGGACCTGTTTTGAAAAAAGGTCCGTTACAACCCAAATAACTGTGTTCCCCACGCTTACAGGTAGCTCCACTAAAAAATCCATAGAAATCTCTCTCCAGGGTGCTGAAGGTTCTGCTACAGTTTGTAAAAGTCCTGGGGATTTTCCTTATCGTCGTTTTGCAGCTGCACAGTTGGGGCAGCTAGCAATGTAGATCTCAATGTCTTTTTTAAGGGATGGCCACCAGAATTGTCTTTTGATGAGGTGTAGGGTTTTACAAATCCAAAATGTCCAGCTAACTTGGAGTCATGGAATCATTTCATGAGGTCCAGTCTTTGGCTTGCTGGGATGTAAAGTTTGTTCTCGACCCATGTTAAGCCATCTTTAATTAAGCAAATATTTTTGTGAGCTTGGAACCAGTCATCCTTAATTAGTGCCTCCTTAAATTTGGCAGCTGATTCGTTGTCAGCAAGTGGGGTTTTTTGGGGGGCTTGTGCTTGGGTGATTACTTTGGCGGCAAGCTGGGGTGCTTGGATCATAGGTTTAACAATTTCAATCTTTTTGCTGTTGTATTGGGGTTTTCTGGATAGGGCATCAGCTAGGAAGTCCCCCCCCCTGGGAGATACTTGAGAGTAAAGTTAAAACGTTTAAAATATTGTGCCCAGCATACTTGTTTAAGGGAGAGTTTTCGTGGGGTTTTTAAAGCTTCTAGATTTTTATGATCAGTCCAGATTTTGAAGGGGATTTTGTTCCCTTCTCTAGGAAGTGTCTCCATGTGAGAAGAGCCCATCGTATGGCATACGCCTCCTTCTCCCATATAGCCCAACTTTCTGTCAATTGCTTGGAAGTGTATGAACACGGTTGCAATTGCTCATGTTTATCTTTTGGACTAGGACTGCTCCTACTGCCATGTCGCTGGCGTCTGCTTGGATGACAAATGGTTGTTCTGGGTCTGGGTGTTTTAGGACTGGTTCGGCTGAGAATAGCTGTTTAAGTTTTTCAAATGCTGCTTGGCATTCCATGGTCCAGTTAAGGGGTTGCCTTAGTTTTGGTTCCCTCCCCCCTTTTGTTTTTAACAAGTTCGTAATGGGGAGGGCGATTTTCACAAAAGCTGGAATGAACTGATGGTAAAAGTTTGAGAAACCCAGGAAGCTTTGTAGTTGTTTGAGGTTTTGGGGCGGCTCCCAATCGATGATGGCTTTTACTTTTTGTGGATCCATTTCTACTCTCTCGTGCGATATTCTATAGCCCAGGTAGTCAATTTTTTGTTGGTGGAACTCACATTTAGAGAGTTTTGCATAGAGTTTGGCGGCTTGGAGTTTCGTGAGGACTGCTCAGACTAGTTTTATGTGCTCTGCTTTTGTTTCGGTGTAAATTAAAATGTCATCAAGGTAAACTAGGACCCCTTTGTATAAATGTTCATGGAGGACTTCATTAATTAGTTGCATAAACACAGCAGGGGCTCCCTGTAATCCGAAAGGGAGTACTTTAAATTGGTAGCACCCCAGCGGTGTGTTAAAAGCAGTCTTCCACTCATACCCTTTCCTAATTCTGATACAGTGGTATGCCTCTCGTAAACCTAGCTTTGAAAAGATTTTTCCTTTAGAGAGGTGTGCCAGCATGTCCTTCATAAGGGGGAGCGGGTACATATTTTCCACGCTGATCGTGTTCACATTCTGGTAGTCTACGCACAGGCATAAGGTGCTATCTTTCTTTTCACAGAATAACACTGGGGCTGCTATTTTTGGTCGGGTGGGTTCGATGAAACCCCTTTTTAGGTTTTTGTCGATAAATGCTCTGAGTTCGTTTAGTTCTCTGGTGGACATGCAGTACATTTTCAGTTTTGGAAATTTAGCCCCTGGTAGGATCTCAATGGCACAATCCGTGGCGGATGGGGTGGAAGTTCATCAGACGCCTCCTCGCTAAATACCTTGGCCAAATCCTGGTATTCTTTGGGGATGCTAGTGGCTTCAGCAGGGTGGCCAGTCATTGCTGTTTCCCTGTTTTCCTTTCCTTCCTCTTTTCCCTCTGGGATGTTCGCGAAGGTTACATGCCCCTGGAATTTTACGGTTCCTCTCTTCCAGTTTATTTTAGGGTTCCACTTCTGTAGCCACGTGAGCCCTAGGACTAGTGGCCATTCCATTCCTGGGGCTACTATGAATGTGAGGATCTCGCTATGATCCCCCAGCTTCATTTGTAATGGTTCTGTGGCAAAAATGGCTGGCTTCCCCCCCCCGCTACAGTTCCATCTAGCTGGTAGAAAGTGATGGGGGTTTTCATTTTCCTTAGGTGAATTCCCAATCTCCCTGCCAGAGTTGGGCTAATTAGGCATCAGGTGCACCCCAAGTCCAGCAATGCTGCTACTTCCTCCACTTTCCCTCGGCTGGGGATAAAAAGTCTTAGGGATAGGGTGAGCAGTTCGATTGGGTTGCTTACCAGCAGGTCATCTTCCGGATTGCTTTGGGACTGGCTCAGGTCCTCTCAGGGCACCAGAGTTCCTTCCTCTGATTTTGGAGGGGAACAGAACTCCACAGCCTCTCAGCTTCTCAGTGCGGTTTCTTTTCCTCGGGGGGGGGGTTTCAGGCTTCCCCCCTGATGGGCAATCAGGCTTTCTGGCGGGGGTTTTCGAGTGGCAATCTGCTGTGCAGTGCCCCTCCTTCCCACACTTAAAGCAACCTGATGGCCTCGGTGCCATGGTGGTTTGGGGTTTGAATGGCTCTCGGCGTGGGGATCTTCTCCAAGCCCTGCCAGGTTTTGGGTCATGTTGATCTCTGCCTCCTCTGCCACCAGGTACCATTCATGCAGGCGGTTAAGGGTGCCGCAGGCCAGGCAGGCAGTGTACAGGTCATCATTGAGTCCATCTTTGAACCAGCAGACTAGGATATCTTCTGGCCAGTCGACTCAGCTGGCTAGGTCATGGAATTCTTTGGTGTATTCAGCTACAGGACGGCGGCCTTGCTTTATGAATCTAATACAGTCGCAGGCTTTGCAATCGGCAAGGGGGTCTTCGATGCGGTGGTGCAGGGCTGTCATGAATCGATTGAAGTTTCGTAGCTCTGGAGCATCGGCATTGTGGAGGCTCACCATCCACCTGGCAGCTGTCCCTTCTAGGGCTAGGGTAACGACTCGCACTTGTGCCCCCTGGGTTGGAAAATTCTGCCTGTACTCTTGCATTTAGGTGAGGACTTGAGCCAGGAAAAACCCCAACTTTTGGGTATCTCTGTCAAATCTTACCTCCAAGGGGGGGTGCTTCCTCTCTAGCTGTAGCCCCCTGGGTTGGCCGAGGATGATCGCCTGGGCTGGAATGGCAGGAAGTTGGATACCTGGCGCGGCTGCTGCTCCACCAGCTTGGTCATCTGCTTGGTCAGCCATGGCTGGGTCAGGGATAATGGCTTGAGCTTCCTCAGCTGCTGGTCCGCCTGCTCTCCTTCGTTGGTGACCCTGTTCACCTCGAATGTTGAGGTTTTCCAGGGCTTCCATCACGATATGGTTGATGTACCGCTTCAGTCGATCATCCGCCAGTGGTTTCTCGATCAGCTCTTCCTGATCGGAGAGGGCCTCCAGCTCCATTTCCCACCCAGGCTTACAGCTGCCGCAGGTGAGGGTCACCTCCTGGGCTCTTCCATCCCAGCTGTCTCTCTTTCCTACGCCGATTGACCATCGGGGCTTCATGGAGCTTTTGAGGACAGCTTTGATGTCCTTGAGGAGACATATGGAGCCGGTGTCTGGCTGGGTAGTTGTCGAGGTTTCTCCCTAGCACTCGGCTTCCACTTGCTCGCTGCTTCATTTGGACATTGTTGCAGGGTCCCCTCGGTAGAGTGGAAATTAAGGGGGTGGATTTCCTCTCCAGGTTGACCACTATTGCAGAGCCTGCTTTATGTAAGAACCAGCCTTTCCCCCTTTAGTATAGACTCTTGAAAACTTTATATTTCAAAAGGAACCTTTTATTGAAAAGGGATGAAAGCAAGTCAAAATTCAAAGCAGGCTCTGAGGTCCCTCAAGGCATACAATCCAGGATAAAGGAAATTAGGAACCCCTCCCTACCGTCCGATGTGGATTCCCACCAATCTGCAGGTGTGAAGATGTTATTGTATTGGCCTCTCTGAGAAATAGATAAGAAGAGCTTCTCAGGGCCATCTTGCAATCCACATGTCTCCCCCTCCCCTCTCATTTCCCAAGAGGTGAAAATTCTCCAGGCATTTCTGGCACCAAGCAACGGTTATAAATCAGGTTAAAGTTTATACAAAGAGGACCAGGCAAGAAATAGGATACTTAGGATACATAGGAAAAAGAACTAAATGTGACAAATCCGAATCCCCCCCACTTCTTCCACGAAGAATGGCAGATACACGGATCTGACAATACCTGGTAAATCTACCATCCCATGTTGATATTTTAAATTAAATTCCAATATAATTAGATTTTTTTAAAAATTTGCACTAGTGAATAATTTAGTAATCAGAAAGCTCTTGTCTCTAATTTATCAGAACTCTTATCTCAATGGTCAGATGAAACTTCTTTGAAAGATGCTTTCAGTATGACATATCAGTGTTCATTTACCTATCTGAATATGCTTAATATTAAATATTTCTTTTGTCTCCCAAAATGAGCAGCAGCAAGACTTCTCTGTCTCCTTGGCCAAATTCAAGGAAAAAATATAGCAGAAGATAAAGATATCAAAATGATAGTCTGGTTGCTAAGACAACAGGGTCCATGCCCACAGAACAATCAGAGAGGAGGCGGCAATGCTGCTGCAATGAATTCTTTGTTGATATGGCAACAATGGCAATTTTATGTTCTACTTAGTATAATCATGCAAATGCAATGCATTGTCAACACGAACCTCAACTTCAAAGAAGCACAGAGAAGACCAAGATGAGCTTCCTTGATGCTGTAAGATCCAGATAGTTGTGTGAGTTAGAATGATAGAGGCTGTGTATTTAAGGCAATCATTTGAGGCCAATAAGGCATTGTTCTGGCAGTTGTATAGAGAAATGGGAGTCCACTAGGGAAGAGAAAAGTCTAAGGAGAAGGTTGCAGTTCAGTGGTCATGTAATCATTTTGCACAAATATGCAAAAATATATCACAAAAAATTGTTCATTTATCAGCATTGGTTAGAAATTGAATATTGACTATCAGTTTATGATAAAATTTCATATAATAGCTACTCCAAATTAGGGTTGTGTTCCATTCAGCAGAATAAGGCTTTTTTTTAAACAACATGCATAGCATTGCTTTGAAGAACAAGCATGGTTTCTCCTTGTGAGCTACTTTTGTAGTAATGCTTGTGTAGTCTTTAATAATACCTGGGTGCATATATAAAGCCAATGAAGTACAATGCCCATGCAACATGTATAATCACATGAGATGATTCACATGCCATGCTTATTCTTTGATAGTCCCTGCAGTAACTCCTTAAATTGTGACAAAATCTTTGCCAGGATTATAGGCTTGTGAATAAAATATATAGTTTTGGCCTTCTTCAGTGTTTTGTTTCAAATGAATTGTGAATTTCAACTTTATTTTTATACTTACTCCAACTTACTGTTATTTTATTGCACAAAGTAAAATCAATTGTCCCTTAAAATTCTATAGATAAGCCTTTTCTAACATAAATAATATGTTTATATTATGAACTATCAGTTCCATTCCTAGAGAAACAAAATATATGGCTGGAAATACTTCAGAGGGCTTACTTGGGATGTCAGTAGTGCTCACATAAATGAAATGTTATATATAAAATGTTATATATAAGTAGTCATGTTGAGTTGAAGAACATTTATGAGGTGTTGAACTATAATGAGCTACTTTTACTATCTAGTCATGATTTAATAAATGTGCTTGATTTTAATCACACAATGACATTCCACTTTAGAAAAGGTTAAGATTTGGATTTTGTTTGAACCATGGCTAATGAAGAAGAGAATTTGGTTAGACAGAATAGATTAAATGGGAACAAGGATTGTTGATCACAAACAAGCCTGCATCTACATTCGGTATATTTTAAAGCACAAGTTTAAACCTATTAAAGTTCACATTCTAAACTTTATACCTTTGTGCACGTATAAAGAAAATATTTTCTGCCAAAGACTTGTCAGGAAAAAAGTGTTCCTTTTAAATAAAATTTCTGAACTTTTCAGACAACCAATGTTCAGGCATAATTAAGAAATGAATTGAACCTACTGCTCTCTAATCTGATTTATGTTAAAAATGCTTAGAGCCAGACAGAAAGTTGCCTCTTATAAAAAGAAAGTATATCTGAAAGTCAAGAGATAGGAGAAAGCATGTTAGACTATTCATGACTGGGAGAGCCATGGTAACAAGGTCAGCCAATGAATAGGCATAGCAACTAAGTCAGCCAATGGGAGCTTAAACAGATCTGAGTCTGTGCAAGAAAACAAAACTACTCTGTACTCTGTCTGCTCTGAACTCTGAAATGAAACTAACTGCTCTCTCCTGCCTTGTGTTTACTTGGAAGAACTACTTGTGGTATTGTATATATATTATTATGTATATAAAGAAGTTAATGAATCCAGCTGAATCAGTTATCTATGTGTGCTTCTGGATTTGATTTATGCAACAAACTCTGATAAAGCATATAAAACTAAACTGGAGAATAGAATAGGATACAAAGTTACAAAGTAGGAGATATAAGACACATACCCAAGACCAATAAAGGACTCAAGTGCCTGTACACTAATGCTTAAAGTTTAGGGAACAAACAGGGTGAACTTGAAGTATTAGTACATGAAGGCAGATATGATATAATTGCCATTACTGAAACTTGGTGGAATGAAACTCATGACTGGAATGTACTGATGAAAGGATACAAACTATTCAAAAGAAACAGACCTAACAAAAAAGGAGGTGGAGTTGTATTATATATAAAAGATCACTACATCTCTACAGAAATACACAAAACCAAGGATGAAAATCTCCTAGAATCCATATGGGTGAATATAAAAGGGGAAAAAAGAACACTGCTATAGGTGTATACTACAGGCCAACCAACCTGAAGAAATAGATGAACTCTTTGCTAATCAATTAACAAATATATATAGGAAACATACCACAGTAGTAATGGGAGACTTTAACTACCCTGATGTCAACTGGGAGACAACTCTGCAGCAAATGGGAGATCGAACAAATTTCTAACCAACTTAGCTGACAACATTGTCATCCAAAAGGTAGAGGAGGGAACTAGAGAAAAAACTATACTGGACCTAATTCTTACTAATAGAGAAGAAGTGATAGAGGGAATTGAAGTTGCTGAAACCTTGAGCAACAGTGACCACGTCATACTGGAATACAATACAATGCAAACACAAGCAATATAATATAATCTAACCAGTGTCTTAAACTTTAAAAGAGCTGATTTTAACAAACTCAGAGACAGCCTAAGCAAAATTTCATGGATAAACATCCTAAAGGGGAAAACAACTTAAGAAGCGTGGAAAACACTGAAAAATATTATCATAAAAGCCCAGTTCAACACAATACCACTAAAAAAGAAAAACAAGAAATCCAAGAAGAAACCAGCATGGTTGCATAAAGATCTCTCTGTTAAACTGAAATACAAAAAGGATAAGTACTGTACAAAAAATGGAAAGAAGGACATATAACTAAGGCAGAATATCAGCAGATAGCCCAAATCGGAAAAGATGAAGTCAAGGAAAGCAAAGGCTCAGAATCAACAAAGACTTGCAGCAAAAGTCAAAGATATTTTAAAAAGTTTCTTTCAACATATAAAAAACAAGAAAAAAGTCAAGGAAATAGTTGGTCCACAATCCACAGGTGTGAAGTTGTTTTGAGAATCGCTGGCTGAGAAGGTGATAAGAAGCTGTTCTCAGGCGTCTCTTGCTGGAGGCCCCAGAGCTGAGACAAAACAGATGGCCCTCCCCCCTTACATTCCCATGAAGGTAAATCAAAGTACAGGATAGATAGGCACCAGGAAAAAGGAAAAAGGCTATAAACTAAAGAATGCACCCAGGCCCCCTCCCCACCAGAATGGCAGGGATCTATGGGACCTGACATGTTGCTTCCCTAGGAATAGGAGAAATCCACCTGAAAAACAAAGAGAAAACAGAACAATGAGTTAATTGGGCTTATCAGGATAGTGTAAATGGATTTTTTTCAACAAGTTGGGGGCTCTAACATATTTTTTAGCCACCCACTCATTCTGAGAGTGGGGGGGTATTTCCAAGCAACTAGGTGGAGAGATAATTTCAGGTTTTAATAGACTGAAATGAAATACTGGACTTGCCTGAGGGTTTTAGGGAGCAGTAATTCAACTGTCACTGGGTTGATGATTCGGGTGATAGGAAAAGGCCCTATGAATTTTGGTCCCAACTTTTTGAAGGGTTGCAAGGATTGTAGGAACTTGGTGGATAAGTACACCCTATCCCCTACTTTAAATGGCTTGGCCTCCATCCTTTTTTTTATCAGCTTGTGCTTTAAAAGTGGCTCTAGCATTGTTTAGAGCTTTTCTTACTACTGGCCAGGTGTTTTGTAGTTGATGTATCCACTCCTTAATGGAGGGTATGGTTGGTTCCTCTACTGGTAGTTCTGGCATTGGGTTAAACTCTTGGCCTGTGGCAACTCTAAAAGGGGTGAAACCAGTGCTGGAATGCACTGAGTTGTTGTAAGCGACCTCTGCAAAAGGCAGGAAGTTGGTCCAGTTATCTTGTTGGTAGTTGATGAAACATATTAAAAACTGCTCTAGAACCCCATTAGTTCTCTCCATGCCGCCATTAGTTGGAGGATGATGGGAGGAGCTTAGGCCCTGATCGGTACTTAGAAGGTTTAAGAACGCTCTCCAGAACTTTGATGTGAATTGGACCCCCCGATTGGATATGATCCTTTGGGGGACACCATGCAACCGGTATATGTGGTGTAGAAACATTTAAGGAAGGGTTTTGGCAGTGGGGATTTTCTGGCAGGGAATAAACTGGGCTTGTTTGGAAAACAGGTCTGTTACAACCCAAATAACGGTGTGTCCCCCACTTTCTGGCAGTTCTACAATAAAATCCATAGAGAGCTGTCTCCAAGGTGCTGATGACTCTGCTACCGTTTGCAGTAGCCCAGGGGTTTTTCCCTATCTTCTCTTTGTGGCTGCGCAGACTGGGCAACTAGCAACATAGCTGTCTATATCTTTCTTTAGGGCCACCTGATGGCCACCAGAACTGCCTCTTAATCAGGTGCAGGGTTTTCACAAAACCGAAGTGGCCAACCAACTTCGAGTCATGGCAGGTTTTCATGAGAGGAAGTCTCTGGCTGGCTGGGACATACAGTTTTTCTCCCATCCAAGCCAGACTGTCTTTGAGCAGATAGGTATTCTTATGAGCCTGGAACCAGTCGTCCATGAGGAGGGCTTGTTTGAATGCATGGGTGGTGGCATTGTCAGTCGGGAGGTTTTGTCTTGCTTGCGCCCTGGTCATAACTTTGGCTGCTAGCTGGGATGCTGGGAGTAGGGGTTTAATCACCTCAGATTTGTCACTATTATACTGTGGCATTCTGAATAGAGCATCTGCTAAAAAGTTTTTTTTCCCCAGGAAGGTACTTGAGAGTGAAGTTGAAATGCCTGAAATACTGAGCCCAGCGTACTTGCTTTGGGGATAGTTTCTGTGGGGTCTTAAGGGCCTCCAGATTTTTGTGGTCAGTCCAGACTTGGAAAGGGATTTTATTCCCCTCCAAGAAATGTCTCCATGTGAGGAGAGCCCATCACACAACATATGCCTCTTTCTCCCAGATAGCCCATCTCTGTTCTGTATCTGTTAGTTTTTTGGAAGTGTATGCACAGGATTGTAATTGGCCCTGCTCATTCTCTTGGAGGAGGATGGCCCCAATGGCAATGTCACTGGCATCTGCCTGTATGACAAAAGGTTTTTCTGGATCTGGGTGTTTTAGCACTGGTTCTGCTGAAAACAACCAGTTTCTCAAATGCCGCCTTGCATTCCATGGTCCAATTTAGTGGCTGCTTCGGTTTTGGTTTGTCTCCCCCTTTATTTTTCAGCAAGTTAGTGATGGGGAGCACGATTTGCATGAATGCCGGGATAAATTGCAGATAGAAGTTGGAAAACCCCAGGAAGCTCTGCAATTGCTTGCACATGCGGGGAGGGGCCCACTCAATCACTGCTCACACTTTTTCTGGGTCCATCTCCAAGCCCTCGTGGGAGAGTCTGTACCCCAGGTAGTCTATTTTATCTTTGTGGAACTCACATTTGGATAATTTTGCATAAAATGTGGCAGCATGGAGTTTGTTCAGGACCACCCAGACAAGCTTTACGTGCTCCACTTTCATTTCAGTGTATATTAAAATGTCATCTAAGTACACCAAAACGTCTTTTTATAGGTGCTCATGGAGCACTTCATTTATTAGTTGCATGAAAACTGCAGTGGCTCCCTGTAGTCCAAATGGGAGCACTTTGAACTGGAAGCACCCTAATGGTGTGTTAAAAGCTGTTTTCCATTCATCTCTTTTCCTAATCCTGACTCTGTAGTAGGCTTCCCTCAAGTCCAGTTTTGAAAAAGTTTCCCCCCCTTGGAGAGGTGAAGTAGCATGTCTTTCATTAAAGGAAGGGGGTACACATTTTCCATGCTTACTGCGTTCAGATTTCTATAGTCCACACATAAGCACAAAGACCCAGCTTTTTTCTCTTGGAACAACACTGGTGCTGCAATTTGGAAGTGGCTGGTTGGATGGATCCCCGGACCAGATTTTTATCTATGAAAGCTCACAGTCCCTTGAGTTCCCTTGGGGACATGCTGTACAGTTTTGGCTTGGGTAGTTTGGCCCCTAGGAGAATCTCAATGGTACAGTCTGTGGGGCAGTGGGGGGGGAGCTCATCAGAACCCTCTTTGCTGAACACTTCAGCCAAGTCCTTGTATTCTGAGGGGTGCCCTGAGCTGGCTCGGCCCTCCCAGCCATGGCCGTTTCTTTCTTTGGGTTTTCCCCCAGGTCTTCCCCTTGGTCATCTGGTCCGGTCACTCCCCACTGGAATCTTAGGGTCCCCTCTCTCCAGTTTACTCTGGGGTTCCATCTCTTCAGCCACATGAGGCCCAGGACTAGTGGCCATTCCATTCCAGGTGCCATAATGAATGTGAGTCTCTCGTCATGGGTCCCCATGGCTATTTCCAAGCTGATTTTAACAAACTAAGAGAGAACTTCGGAAAGATTCCTTGGAAGAAAATCCTAAAGGGGAAAACAACTCAAGAAGCTTGGGAAACTCTGAAAAATATGATAATAAAAGCCCAATCCAGCACAATACCACTGAAAAAGAAAAACAAAAATCCAAGAAGAAACCAGCATAGTTGCACAAAGATCTCTCTGATAAACTGAAAGACAAAAAGGATAAGTACAAAAAATGGAAAGAGGGACACATACTGTATCTAAGGCAGAATATCAGCAGATAGCCTGAATCTGCAAAGATGAAGTCAGGAAAGCAAAGACTCAGAATCAACAAAGACTTGCAACAAAAATCAAAGATAATTTTAAAAAGTTTCTTCCAACATGTAAATAACAAGAAAAAAATCAAGGAAACAGTCAGTCCACTAAAGAGAGAAGAAGGTAAGGAAGTAACAGGCAGCAGAGAGAAAGCAGAGCTGCTTAACTCATTAGGGAAACATCTGATTGGGGGGGTCCAATTCATGTCCAAATTCTGGAGGGAGTTCATAAAGTTAATTGCTTCCCAGGGGCTTAGTTTGGCTTTTCATCCGAGTATCAGTGGGGCAGCAGAATGAGTTAACACAATGATAGAGAAGTACTTGAGGTGCTATGTCAGTGATGGCGAACCTTTTTGGTACCGAGTGCCCAAACCGGAACACGCACACATGTGCACGCGTGCGCCAGAGCACCAGAAACCCGAAGGCCAGCTGGCCAGTGCGCATACACACGTCAGACACCTGGTCTTCGGGTTTCCGGCACACACATGCGTGCTGGCCACCTGGTCTTCTCTTGCGCTGGAGCGCTGAAAACCTGAAGACCAGGTGGCCAACACACACATGTGCACCAGCCAGCTGGTCTTCGGGTTTCTGGCACTCTGGCGCGCACGAAGACCAGCTGGCCAGCGTGAATGCATGCACCAGAAACCTGAAGAGCAGCTGACAATGGCATGCGTGCCCACAGAGAGGTGTTTGGGTTTCTGGCGTGCGCATGCGTGCTGGCCAGCTGGTCTTTGCACACGCCAGAGTGCCGGAAACCTGAAGACCAGCTGGCTGGCGCGCATGTGCATGCCAGAAACCCAAAGACCTCTCTGTGGGCATGCGTGCCATCACCAGCTGCTCTTCAGGTTTCCAGCGCGCATGTGCACATGCATGCACGTGTGCGCTGGCCAGTTGGTTTTCACCAGAGCACCGGAAACCCAAAGACCAGGTGGCCAGCGCGCATGCAGTCTCATTGTCCCACCCTTTTTCTCCTTGAATAGTATGGGAGCAGCCACACAGGATTTCACTGGTTGGATAAAGCCTCTGGCTAGGTTTTTGCCAATGTACTCCCTTAGCTACTTCATTTCCTTTGGGGTCATGGAGTACATTTTTGGTTTGGGGAGTTTCGTGCCTGGCAGGATCTCAATCACATAGTCAGTGGGGCAGTGGGGTGTGGTAGCACATCACTTTCTTTCTCACTGAACACCCCCACTAGGTCCCGGTACTCTTTGAGGATTAGCTGGGTCCCTAGCTGTTGCTCTGATCCAGCTTTCAGGAACTCATTTCCTTTAGTTCCCACTCAGTGCTGGACAAATCCTCCATCCCAGATGCTTTGAGGAGCGAGAGAGCCTCTACCTAGCCTCATTTTCCTATCTCCCCCTTCCCACCAGAATTACATTATCGGGCCCCACTTGTCTAGCCAGGAGAGTCCCAGAATTACTGCCTTGGTCATCTTTGGAACTATCATGAATCAGATAATCTCTCAATGTTGGCCCATCTCTAGACGCACTGGCTCAGTGAGGTGCATTGCGGGAGAAACTCCTATCAGTGATCCATCAACCTGCTCGAACCTCATGGCTTGGGGTAGTCTCCATGCTCAGATCCCTAGCTTCAGCACTAGGATTACACCTAGAAAAATGTATGGATGTATTTAGAGGGGATTTATGGTATATGGAATTTACAGGAATATACATGAATATGAGTAAGGATATATCCCAGAAGAAATTATTGAAAGAGAGTAGGGGGGAGGGGTTTAGGGGGGGTGGGAAGGGAGCTGCCTCTTGTGGGCCGCAAGAACCCCTCGACAGCAGGAAAGAAATGCCTGAAGATAAGAAGTGTGCAGCAGATCCTCAAGAGTGCAGCAGTGGCACCAGGGCTGATGTGGCAAAGGGAAAGTAGAGAAGAGGAGAGGAGAGAGGGAAGGAAAGTAGTTCAGGAGGAGAAGGAGGGAGAGGGAAGAAATGGAAGGAGGGGCTGTAAGAAGGAAAGGGGATGAAAAAAAGCAACACTGAATTAAATAATGTAATAAGATAAATATAAGAAATATGTATAAAATATGTAATGAGCGTATAAAAGAATGAAAGGAGAAATGAGCTGATAAATATGTGAATGTCTATATGGAAATAAAAATAAAAATTTTTGAAAAAAAAATATTGTTCTAATACCCCATTGGCTCTCTCCACCACCACCCCGTTTGTCTGGGTATGATGCAAAGAGGACAACCCCTGGGCGGAGCCTAACAGGTTTAAAAAAGCCCGCCAAAATTTGGAAGTTAATCGAACACCCCTGTCTGAGATAATCCGCTGGGGAGCTCCATGGAAGCGATAAATGTGTACTAAAAACATTTTTGCTAATGCCTTGGCTGTTGGGATCTTCTGGCAGGATTTTTGAAAAGAGGTCTGTTACAACCCAGATAACTGTGTTTCCCATGCTTTCAGGCATCTTCATTATAAAATCCACAGAAATCTCTCTCCAGGGTGCTGAAGGTTCTGCTACAGTTTGTAAAAGTCTGGGGATTTTCCTTGTCGTCTTTTTGCAGCTGCGCAGGTGGGGCAGCTAGCAATGTAGCTCTCAATGTCTTTTTTAAGGGATGATCACCAGAATTATCTTTTAATGAGGTGCAGTTTTTTCACAAATCCAAAATGTCCAGCTATTTTGGAGTTGTGGCATCGTTTCCTGAGGTCCAATCGAGGGGTGAAATTCAGCAGGTTCTGACAGGTTCTGGAGAACCGGTAGAAGAAAATTTTGAGTAGTTCGGCAAATACCACCTCTGGCTGGCCCCAGAGTGGGGTGGGAATGGAGATTTTGCAATATTCTTCCCCCAGGAGTGGGGAGGGAATGGGGATTTTGTAGTATCCTTCCCCTGGAGATGAGTGGGAATGGAGATTTTGCAGTATCCTTTCCCTGCCACGCCCACCAAGCCACACCCACAGAACCAGTAGGGGAAAATTTTGAATTTCACCCCTGGTCCAATCTTTGGCTGCCAGGGACGTAAAGTTTGTTCTCTACCCCGGCTAAACCATCTTTAAGTAAGCAAATATTTTGGTGAGCTTGGAACCAGTCATCCTTAAGTAGTGCCTCTTTAAATTTTGAGGCTGTCACATTGTCAGCAAGCAGTTCTTTTTTTGGCTTGTGCTCAGGTGATCACTTTGGTGGCTAGCTGAGGTGTTTGGAGCATAGGTTTAACAATTTCAGTCTTTTTGCTGTTGTATTGGGGTTTTCTGGACAGGGCATCGGCTAAGAGGTTTTTCCCTCCTGGGAGATACTTGAGGGTAAAATTAAAACATTTAAAGTATTGCGCCCAACATACTTGTTTGGGGGAGAGTTTTTGTGGGGTCTTTAGGGCTTCTAAATTTTTATGATCAGTCCAGACTTCGAAGGGGATTTTGTTCTCTTCTAAGAAGTGTCTCCATGTGAGGAGGGCCCATCGCACTGCATATGCCTCTTTCTCCCATATGTCCCATCTTTGCTCGGTTTCTATCAATTTCTTGGATATGTATGCACATGGTTGCAATTATCCATGTTCATTGTTTTGGAATAGGACCGCTCCTACTGCCATATCTCTGGCATCTGCTTGGATGACAAATGGTTGTTCTGGGTCTGGGTGTTTTAGGATTGGTTTGGCTGAGAATAGTTGTTTAATTTTTTCAAATGCCGCTTGGCATTCCATAGTCCAGTTAAGGGGTTGCCTTGGTTTTGGTTCCTCCCCCCTTTTGTTTTTAACAAGTTCCTAATGGGGAGGGTGATTTTAGCAAAAAGCAGAATGAACTGACGGTAAAAGTTTGCAAAACCCAGGAAACTTTGCAGTTGTTTGCGGGTTTGGGGTGGCTCCCAATTGATGACGGCTTTTACTTTTTGTGGATCCATCTATTCCCTCATGGGATATTCTGTATCCCAGGTAGTCAATTTTTTCCTGGTGGAATTCACATTTTGAGAGTTTAGCATAGAGTTTGGCAGCTTGGAGTTTCATGAGAACTGCTTGGACTAGTTTTATGTGTTCTGCTTTTGTTTTGGTGTAAATTAAAATGTCATCAAGATAAACTAGGATCCCTTTGTATAAATGTTCATGGAGTACCTCGTTAATTAGTTGCATAAACACGGCAGGGGCTCCTTGTAATCTGAAAGGGAGTACTTTAAATTGGTAGCACCCCAGCAGTGTGTTAAAAGCAGTCTTCCACTCATACCCTTTCCTAATTCTGATGTGGTAGTATGCCTCTCATAAGTCTAGCTTTGAAAAGATTTTTCCTTTAGAGAGGTGGGCCAGCATGTCCTTCATAAGGGGGAGTGGGTACATATTTTCCATGCTGACCATGTTTAAATTTTGGTAATCCACACAAAGGCGTAAGGTGCCATCTTTCTTTTTGTGGAATAATACTGGGGCCACTATTTTCTGTCGGGTGGGTATGATGAAATCTCTTTTTAAATTTTTATTGATAAACGCTCTGAGTTCATCTAGTTCTCTGGGGGACATGCAGTACATTTTTGGTTTTGGAAGTTTAGCCCTCGGCAGGATATCAATGGCACAATCTGTGGCACGATGAGGTGGAAGTTCATCAGACGCCTCCTCGCTAAATACCTCTCCCAGATCCTGATATTCTTTGGGGATGCTAATGGACTCAGCAGGGTGGCCAGCCATGGCCATTTCCATGTCCTCTTTTCCTTCCTTTTTTCCCTCCAGGATTTTTGTGAATGTTACATGTCCCTGGAATTTTATGGTTTCTCTCTTCCAGTTTACTTTAGGATTCCATTTCCATAGCCATGTGAGCCCCAGGACTAGTGGCCATTCCATTCCTGGGGCTACTATGAATGTGAGGGTTTCACTATGATCCCCCAGCTTTATTTGTAATGGTTCTGTGGCAAAAATGGCTGGCTCTCCCCCCCCCCACTACAGTCCCGTCTAGCTGGCAGAAAGTGATGGGGGTTTTCATTTTCCTTAGGTGAATTCCCAATCTCCCTACCAGGGTTGGGCTAATGAAGCATCGGGTGCACCCCGAGTCCAGTAATGCTGCTACGTCCTCCCCTTTCCCTCGGGGATAAAAAGTCTTAGGGGTAGGGTGAGCGGTTCAATTTGGTCTCTTACCAGCGGGTCGTCTTCTGGATTGCTTTCAGACTGGCTCAGGTCTCGGGGTGCTGGATTTCCTTCCTCTGGGTTTGGAGGGGAATGGAACTCCACGGCCTCTTGGATTCTCAGTGCGGTCTCTTTTCCTCGGGGGGTGATTTTTACAGGTTTCCCCCTTGACAGGCGATCAGGCTTTCTGGCGGGGGTTTTCGAATGGCACTCTGCTGCGTGGTGCCCCTCCTTCCCACACTTAAAGCATCCTGATGGCCTTGGTGCCATGGCATTTTGGGGTTTGACTGGCTCCCACTTCCCCTGGGGTGGGGATCTTCTCCAAGCTCTGCCAGTGCGGTACTGGTTTCGGGCCATGTTGATCTCTGCCTCTTCTGCCACCAGGTACCATTCATGTAGGCAGTTAGGGGCCCCCTGGGCCAGGCAGGCCGTGTACAGGTCATTGTTGAGCCCATCTTTGAACCAGCAGACTAGGATATCTTCTGGCCAGTCGACTTGGCTGATGACCCTGCTTTATGACTCTGATGCAGTTGTGGGCTTTGCAATCAGCGAGGGGGTCTTCAAAGTAGTGGCACAGGGCTGTCATGAATTGATCGAAGTTTCGCAGCTCTGGAGCATCACCGTTGTGGAGGGCCACCATCCACCTGGCAGCTGCCCCTTCTAGCACTCGTACCCCCTGGGTTTGGGAAGTTCCACCCGTACTCTTGCATATAGGTTATGATTTAATGATTTAAATCAAGATGGCGACCAAGGCAGACACCTAACCACTTCGCTGGAGAATAGTAATAGGGAAAATACCAAAAATCCTAGGGCTAGAGACAGGATTAGAAGCAACTAAATGAAGAAAACAGAATTAGATTAAGTCCTAAGTATTAATATAATAATAATTAGGGTCTAGGACCGGCGGAACCATATTTAAAAAATGAAAAACGATAAACCACGTGGAAGTCAAAGCCAGCTGAGAAAAAGGCTGGTGGAAAACTGAGACTACCTTGCTGCCATCCTCCAAGCGCTAGAGGCCAGATACTCCGCCACGACGGAGAGAGACCAAAGTGCCAGATTCCACAGTGAATATCGTAAGTAAGATTACTGCGATTCCCATGAGCAATCCCCCGAAAGTGATCCCACAGCAGAGCCCTACGGTGCCTGGTGAGCGATCCCCTGGTGAAGCGACTAATTCCCGACGCCCAGCTGAGTTCTGCCCCAGCGATAGAATCTCCCCCGGAGCCCAGCGTGTGAATTCCCGATTCCCAGCTGAGTTCTGCCCCAGCAAGTGATTTTCCCCGGAGCCCAGCGTGCGCCTACAGTCCTGCAGAGCCCAGAGGAGCCTGAGGAGCCCAGCCGACAACCCCCGGAGCACTCGATCGTTGGGTGGACAGTGACCAGCGAGGAAGCGAGGATCGTGAGACCCGGTGAGAATGAGATCATCTGGCCCGATTGAGCCCCTGTGAGATCTGATCCCGTGTGTGTGCGTGGACCCCAAGGATCAGAGGAACGCCCATTTCAGCATGTGGAGCGCCTGTTTTGGAGTGTACCACCGGAGCCTGTTCCAGAGAGTCACCACCATGTCCAGAGTGTTCCAGGGTACCTCAGTCTGTTCTAAGTGATTCAACGGAGCCTGCTATGACATGGCTAGATCCCCCTGCACCCAGCAGATTGTCTGGTGGCCGCCATTAAAGAAATACAAACCTCGTCACTCAAGAAAAGAAATCCTTCGGCGTGGTCGAGGAATAGTTTACTATCAACATGGGAGAAAGTAAAGAAGAAATATTATATGAAAATTCCAATGTGGCTTTCAACAATGGAAGCACTTGTACATCCAAATATAGTTAATTTAAAAAAGATTATAAGGTATAAGGATATTTTAACAGAGAAAGGAGATCTAAAAACAAAACAAGAATTGGAAAAACAGGGAATTAAGACAGATTGGTTTATACATTTGCAAATACAATCAAGGTATGAAAAAGATAAAAAAGAAGGATTCATGATGGAAATCTCAGAACTAGATGAGATTTTGATAGGTAAGGATGAAAAAATGATTAAGAGACTATATGATTTTTTAAAACAAACTGAATTAGAGGAGAAAGTAGTAAAAGACACAATGATAATATGGATGAGGAATTTTGGTTA
>QLTV01003112.1:890384-908390 GCA_003457575.1 Thermophis baileyi | reverse complement strand
TATTCCCTATTCCTATTCCTTATTCCTATTCCTTATTCCTATTCCTTATTCCTTATTCCTTATTCCTTATTCCTATTCCTATTTTGTTCTAGATACCCTGAGATTCTTCATTTCAAGGAAGCATAAATTCCAGGGAACAGTTGGGTAAGGATTTAATCTCCAATCTTATTTAAAGAAAAGAACAACATCGCTAATACTGTGGCCTGGATCAATTATGATAGGTCCGCCTATGAATCATGCAGTTTTTTATGCTCTTCTTTGGCTGCTACCCGCATTCAGATAGCACCATCTAGTGTACAATATTGAGAGCATTGAGAACAGCAGCCAGAAGTCTTGATATCTCATTTTTTGGGACAAGACAACTAGTGAAATGCTTTAACTTTTTATCTTTTAAAAAAGAAAGAAGGAACCACCCAATAAACTTGGGGCAAAATGCAAAGTCCCAACCCCATCAAATATAACTGCCCCATCCATTTCTCACTTTTGCATCATCTTCTCTAGCCCTTGATCTCTCTCACTCTCCAACTGTGGGGTCGCCCCTTGGTTACCTCTGGTGTAACATGTATACATGTACAGTACATCCTGGCAGCAGAAGCAGTGCATACTTTAAAGAGAGCCTCTGGCTATTTCAGGTCAACTATGTCCCTTTGATTCTGAGGGATTTTTTTGTGTGTTTGTTTGTTAATGATAACTCCACTGTTTGTTTTGTCAGGATTCCAAAGAAGTTTGGGTTGAGGGAAGGAAGACTGCAAGAGCTGTTCCATGGAGAAGAGGCAACAGAATGTTCTAGGGCCGTGATGGCGAACCTATTGCATGCATGCCACAGGTGGCACACAGAGCCATATCTGAAGGCACGTGAGGCGTTGCCCTATGTCAGCTCCAGTGCACATGCGTGCGCTGGCCAGCTGATTTTGGGCTTTGGGGAAGGCTGTTTTCGCCTTCCCCAGGCTTTAGGAGGCTTCCCTGAAGCCTCCGGAGGGCGAAACATGGCCCAACGGGCAAACCAGAAGTCCGTTTTTCCGAACTTCTGGCTTGCCCGTTGGGCCGTTTTTCGCACTCCAGAGGTTTCAGGGAAGCTTGAGGGTGAAAAATGACCCAACAGGGGGGCGCATGCACAGGGGTGCGCGCTTCCACAGTGTGGCGTGCATGGGGGGGTTGTGTGCTGGCATGCACATGCGCTAGCGCACGCGCACACTCCCGTTTTTGGCACGCAAGAAGAAAAAAGTTCGCCATCACTTTTCTAGGGTGAAAGAGGGATTGACCACAAATGGCCATAAAGGTAAAGAATGGACACAGGATTAACCAGGACCTAATTTATGCAAGCAGCATAAGTTTGCAAAGTGCAATCTGAAAGCCTCCGGAGCCTGGGGAGGGCGAAAAACGGGTCTCCCGGAAGTTCTGGATTTTTGAATCCCATCCCTGGGCGCGCATGCATGCGTGTGGGGGAGCATGGGGGGGGTCATGCGTGCATGCATGGGGGGGCAGGGGCAGCGCATGGGGGGTATTGTGCATGCATTGCATTATGGGTGCCAGCACGCACACACGCTGTTGCGCGCACACGCGCTTTCGGCACGCGACGAGAAAATGGTTAGCCATCACTATTCTAATTTCTTCCTCTTCCATTTGAAAATATAATGGTCAGATATAATGTCAGCTATTTAGTTGCCAATAACCGTCCTTGACTTAGTCCATTATCGCACTTAAATGTTCCCCAGATATACAAACATTTGATTTGGGGAAAAAACACGCAGATGTAAACACACGGCAGGAACTTCCCTCTGCTTTTCTGTCCTATTTGCTAAATCTTCATTTCCAGAAAAGAACAGTGGATCTGAAATTCTATTTCCATTGGTGAGTTAGTTCACCTTTATTTTATTTTGCTTTCCTCCAGATAATCCAGTGTCTCACTAAATTATAAAAATAATATAATACGATTGGGAGGGCAAAGGTGAATTTGAGTTGTAGATATGTTCTCAGCATTTTCTTTTAACTGACCTTATTGGATGGGATGGATTAGATAGCATCAGGGTATTCAATACTATCCTATACTGTAAAATAGTTCATTTGTAGAAAATAATTTGAGGGTGTTTTATAGTAGATCTAGTGAATAATTCTCAGGCTGTGTTGTAGTTGAAGTTTTCTAAATCTTGTGTCTATCTTATCTAGTGGAGATGAGAAGCCTGTAGATCAGTGTTCCTCAACCTTAGTAACATTAAAACATGTGGACTTCGATTCCCAAGATTCCCTAGCCACCCATGCCAGCTGGGGAATTCTGGTGGTTGAAGTTCACATGACTTAAAGTGGCCAAGGTTGAAAAACACTACTTTAGACCTTGATATATTAGATTCCAACTCTCCTTATCCCTGATCATTGGCCACAATCAACAGAGCTTCTGCTAGTTTATGAGTGTACATGCAAAGTTTATTTTTTCTTTCTCTTAATCGCAGAAACAAGAGTAGAGACAAATGGCAAGATTCCTAGATTTTTGTAGATCAGGAATTCCAGTTTAGCTCATAAGATGATTGCTTTCTTGCAACATGAAGCATTCATTGGTTAGGTTCATTAATCACATTAGGTTGTAATATGATTTCTTTGCTTGGAATCTGGAACAATTTCAGAACTCCACTGTGATCATTTGTAAATCATGAAGTAGGGCTTACATAGTTAAGGTCATTCTTGTTTTCTTTATAGTGTTTTCTTGAAACATTGAGACATACTGTATAGCTATTGTTGTGCTAAGATAATAGCAACGGGTTTTATAATAGGCAGGTTTTATATCACTTCAGCAAGATATTATAGATACTATCAATCACTAGGGTGGAAATGATTCTAATTCTAAGAGCTGCGAGGAGTAACATGATATTAAAGAAACCCAGAGATGCTTTCCCCCAACTAACATTTTACAGAAAACCTGCATAATTCTTCCCATCAGCATTACTGAGTTGCTCAGTTTACAGCATTCATTGAAAATATTATTAATAGATTGTATAGATCAGGACTAATGGAATACATGTACTTGTTTAATGACTTTTCTTGTGAAGGTTCCAGCAGAATTGCTGCTGTAGCAGGCCACACTTCGTTAATTGGGTTTCCTTTTTAGCTAAACTTATGTGTTGGACAAAATCACTTATCAGTGTATTCACCATGAATGATGAAGGCCATTGTCAACTATATACTTTTCTTTTCCCAGAATTGGGAATTACATGATCTGACGATGAGGCATTTCCTTTGGGTGTTGTTCTTTCAAGGTAAGGAAGCAGGTTTGATTTGCCTCAATCAATATGGTTTAAAATACACAAACAGGGTCTAGAATTTAGGTTAATGGGGGTAGAGTTAAGATTAGACCAAATTACATGGAGTCAACTGGGTAGATGATTTTTTTTTCATGTTTGCTCAGAATTTGAAGCAACCTGAACATCTTGAGACTGGGATACTTGGAGATCGCCTTTGTTCTGACCCAGCCTTAGCAGAAACAAGAAACAAATTCCTTGTCACGAAAAAACCCTCTTTATTTATATCCTGTGAATTAATGGCATTCACACACCGAAGGCAATAGTCCTTCAAACAGTTAACTGCAGTAACAGATCTTATCTGTTCCTTGCAATAATTGCAAGGCCATGAGCTCCCAGACGAAAGACTGCAAATTAAGTTCTGGCAAGCAGTCTTTGTGGCACGAAATGCAATGAGCCAAAATCTTCAAAACTACGAACTGTTGTCTCCTATGACCATCACTCCCCTTTCCTTCTATTTATTCCCCAGACAGGGATGGGCCATTCAGCATCCACGTGTGCCTTGCTTCCCGAGTCGACTCCTTATCCTCAGTTGTTCTCCTCTCCTAACAATTCTGAGCATATGCGCATCTGGAACAGGCCCCAGCTGTTCTTCCTCCCCACTTATCTCAGCCTCCAAAGGCAGCTGCCTCTCCGGTGGCTGGGAAATGTTGGATAGCCCTGGCTCTATCTCTGCGTCCGACGCAGAGCATCCACCAGAGCCTTCCCGAGACTCCAGGACTGGCCCAAATTCCTCCCCAACCTCCTCATCATCTGAGTCTTCCGCCAGCTCCACTGGCAGCTGGCAGGCCACAACAACCTTGCTATTACAGACTGGATTAGGGGTAGGGGTAGGGTTAGGGTTAGGGTTAGGGTTAGGGTTAGGGTTAGGGCAAACCTGTGTTTGCCCAGATCCATTGATCCCATTATTCATAGATGGTGATGACGTGTCAGCCAGTTTATGTAGACCAAACCTACATCAATTCTATATGAAGGCTGAAACCACATTTCTTAATACTGGCTATAATAACAGAATCTTGTAAGTCTGATTCTGCATTCTCCTTCTACTCTTGCATCGATACTCATGTGAATTAGGACACTGTCTGTTGGTTTTCCACCTTGTTGCTTTGATAATAGATCCTTCCTTATTTCTGCCAGGGTAATCTTCCTTATTGTCTACATACTGCTTGCATTCTGGAATGCTCTTCACTTTGAACTTCATGAAGACCCCATGACTGAACTTTCAGGCATTTTTGAACACTTGGATTTAATTGAGGCCTTGCCTGGGTGTACATAGTATATATTGGTTTTCTGCATCAATACCAAAAAGTTGACCATGATTTCTCCTGTGATTCTCCATTGTAGGCTTTTGGTGTTATGAATCCCCGCTGAGGATCAATCCCAATTCCTTGGTGGCCTGGACAGGATCCTGTGTCTTAATCCCATGTCAGATTGACGAAAGAATAAATTCTAAGAAAATTGTTGCCACCTCTGTGGTTTGGTATTTTCAGCCTATTTTGAATATGACTTTATTTGACTATGTTGGCAGCGTCTTATACAATAATTCCAGAATCCCAAACGAGCATGCAAACCTACCAAGTCTTGATTTTCAGGGGCGAGTGAGGTTTGTTGGGGATTTAACAAAAGGAAATTGCAGCTTGATGATTACTCAGCTCCAGAAAAAAGACCATGGCACATATGGGATAAAAGTGACTGCATCTGTGGAAAATCAAGGTAGTCCACAGGTACTTTATACTTCAGCTACACTGAAAGTTTCTGGTAAGAACTGCAGAATGCTTTTCATTTCTTCTCTGACCTGGATAGATATTACTCCTTAGTTTGGATATAATCTCCATCATCTTGAAGTCTTGTTTGCAAGGTCTCCATTGAGGGTTTTCCATTCAGAAATGATGTTGAATTGCTATCATCAAGCAGAGAAAGGGCATAGAGGGCTACTCATAGAATAGAAATGCATTGGTCTACATCTTGCTGCAAACTGGCAGAAGGATGTGACTTATGGAGTTGCTGATGTTCAATGAATTTCTTCTTGTCTAAGAGCAGAGCAAGAACTTGAAGTCAATAAAGCAAATCCTAAAATACCTTGTTGCACTGGCTTTGAGTCTTTCCAACCCTTTCAACCTGATTACATTATCCTGTTGCATTAATAAACACGCCATTTAGCATGTTGTGTCCCATACGGTACCAGAATTCTTATTTATCAGGCCAGAGTTTTTCTTCCTATTTGTATCCCTTTTTATTTTCTGGATACAGATTTGTTTCCAAGTCCCAAATTGGAAATCTTGAAATGCCAAGAAAGGTGGGCCCTGCAAGTGGTTTGTTCTGTGCCTTCCCATTGCCCAGAAGATCCAATAACAATGCATTTCAAAGGCCTAGAGAAGTATTATTTGACTCCAGAAACTATGATGATGGACGATGGAGTACTGCGGAAGATAGTCACCATTCAACCAACTGCGAGACCTCGGAGGAAAGCAATAACCTGCCAATTGAGCAACAAGGACATGTCACAGAAATCATCCATCACTCAGGAGCTAGACATGAAAAGTGAGTGTGAAGTTGGGAAGAAATGAGCGACCTTGGGTGGGTTTTTCTGACAACAGTAGACAGTTCAAGGCACATCTCACCAAGCTTGATTCCTGGTTATGAATGTGGTCATGAAGTTATTTTTTTTTTATAACAGCTGAGATACCATTTGACATGGTCTCTTTCAGGGACATTAAAAAAAAATTACAGCATGACTGCATTTCTGGGAATATACATTATGTTCTGAAATATTATCACTGTTTTATTTTCTATACAAAATCCCCCTCTCTGACCTGTTGGCTTTTTTCTTTTTTTTCAGATTGTCCCAATGATGTCCAGGTTTTTGTTGTGAATGATCTGCCCATAGAAGAAGGAGATATTGTCACTTTGAACTGCTCTGTAGGTGGTAGTAGCTCTAGTAACATCTGGTTCAACTGGTGGAAGACTGATCTCCATGTAGCTAATTATAAATACAGCAGTTTAAGGCTGTTGACCTTCCCTGCAAGGTTTGGACCAGTGACATCTTACAAATGTGAAGCATGCAATACTTATGGCTGCACTTCATCTCCACGGCTCACTGTGGATATCTTCTGTGAGTATTGCCAATTAGTTAATTAGCGGAAAGTCCTGAAACATCAATTACTGGCAAATACACCATGTTCAGGAGATGAAGCCGCTAGAAGAGGGCGATTGTAGGTACCTCTCAATCAGTGTGAGTTAAGTGGCACCCAAGTGCAACGGATTTTCCTCAATCTATTTAGATAGCAGAAAAATCACAACATATCATGAGTCAAAAAATAAAGGTTTGTTGTCCTGCCTGGAGAGACTCATCTGGCACCTGTACACTCTCTGTGTGTATGTGTGCTTTTGAGTTATTGTTGACTCCTAGTCTCTACCTGGACTACTTGCATTTTTCTTGACAAAATTTCAGAAGTGTCTTGCCATTACCTTCATCCTAGGGCTAACAGAGAGTAACTGGCCCAAACTGGCCCAAACTGGCCCAAAGATGATTAGGGGACTGGAGGCTAAAACATATAAAGAATGGTTGCAGGAACTGGGTATGTCTAGTTTAATGAAAAGAAGGACTAGGGGAGACATGATAGCAGTGTTCCAATATCTCAGGGGCTGCCACAAAGAAGAGGGAGTCAAGCTATTCTCCAAAGCACCCGAAGACAGGACAAGAAGCAACGGGTGGAAACTAATCAAGGAGAGAAGCAACTTAGAACTAAGGAGAAATTTCTTGACAATTAATCAGTGGAACAACTTGCCTCCAGAAGTTGTGAATGCTCCAACACTGGAAGTTTTTAAGAAGAGATTGGACAAACACTTGTCTGAAGTGGTGTAGGGTTCCTTGCCTAAGCAGGGGGTTGGAATAGAAGACCTCCAAGGTCCCTTCCAACTCTGTTATTCTGTTATTCTGTTAAGGTCACCTACCTGGCTTCCTGCCTAAGGCAGAACTCACATTCTTCTGGTTTCTAGCCCAGTGTCTTAATCATGATACCAAACTGGCTCTCACTTGCCATGTATTTCAACCACAGTCCTAGTCTTCTTAGAACTTCACCGTCTTATTGCTACCTACAGAGGCACAGCCCTATGTGGAACCATCTTACCTACAGTTTTAGCCAGTAATATGCTAGTCAGTGTTTAACAACCAGTTCTGTCATCTCCATTGCTCCCACTGCACCGTGTTGCCAACCACTACGTAGCTGATCAGCATACTAGGTGTCCTGGCTCAGTTCTGTTCTCACCTGGCTTGCAAAATTCAGAAAATTTAACAGTCGGTTTTACAATAGCAATAGCAATAGCAGTTAGACTTATATACTGCTTCATAGTGCTTTACAGCCCTCTCTAAGTGGTTTACAGAGTTAGCATATTGCCCCCAACAATCTGGGTCCTCATTTTACCCACCTCAGAAGGATGGAAGGCTGAGTCAACCTTGAGCCGGTGAGATTTGAACCGCTGAACTGCAGCTAGCAGTCAGCTGAAGTAGCCTGCAGTGCTGTACTCTAACCACTGCGCCACCTCGGCACCCCTGGCACCTGACTCATACAAGCCAGTATGAGTCAGGTGCCAGGGGTGGGATTGAAAATTTTTAGCAACCGGTTCTCTGTCCGGTTGCTGGGTGGGCATGGCCATGGGGCCTTGGCCTACTTGGCCTCCTGCACCATGGGGGGGGGGCCTTTTCGCCCTCTCCAGGCTCCGGAGGCTTTCCTCGACCCTCTAGGAGGGCAAAAACGGCCTCCCCCGGGCTCCGGAGGCCCTCCAGAGGCCAGAAACGGGCCTGTTTCTGGACGTCCGGTACTTCCGGTACTACTGGTAGGCCCATTTTTGCAACCGGTACTTCCAGTAGGCCCTGTACTTACCTCGCATCCAAAATGGGCCACGTGGAGACTCCTGGGAGGGGTGGGGTGGGGTGGGCGGGGTCGAAGCCGGAAATGAGCCCATTTCTGGCCTTCTGGAGCCTCTGGGAGGCCCGTTTTTCACCCTCCCAGAGCCTCCGCGTGGACCCTGCACTTACCTGGCATCCAAAACGGGCTGCGTGGAGACTCCTGGGAGGGGAGGGGTTGCCGGGGTCAGCCAGTCCTTGCAACTACCGGTTCGGCGAACCGGATGTAAAATTAACATCCGCTTCGCCCAAACCGGTCCGAACCGGCTGAATCCCACCCTTGGCTCAGGTCCAATCCATCCTTGGTTCCAACGCATGAAACCCAAGCGAAAGCAAATGTTTTTTGCAGTTGGTGATGCTAACCTTATGCCTTTGTTTTATCTTGTTGCAGTTGCTCCCAGGGAAGTCAGCATTTGGAAAAATCTAGGAGGCCAGATTGATGAAGGCATGAATGTTGTGTTGCATTGCAAAGTGGGTGAAGCAAATCCCACAAATCTCACTTATACGTGGTATAAAGATGAGGAAATGATTTTATTGGATTCTCCCCATGCATACTTGAACCTTACAAAGATAGATCCAGCACAATCTGGCAGTTACTGGTGTGAAGCCAGTAACAGTGTGGGCAAGACACTTTCTCCAACAATCACACTTCATGTTATCTGTGAGTAAAAGCATGAGATGGCAATGGATTTATGATAACACCTGTTTCCTGTTACTAACCACTGGTGATGGATGTTTGGGTAGCTTGAGGAGTTGGAGGTAAAGTTTCCCTTTCTTGGACACTAAGACAGGAATCATCATAACTTGTTGATTAAAAATTGGCAGCTGGTGAATGGAAGTCACATTTATCACAAATGAAATGCAGCTGCTGTGGCCTAGAGATGGAGCTCTTGCCTCACAATCAGGAGGTTGTGAGTTCGATCCTAGGTAGAGGCAGATGTAGGGTCTCCTGCTTGGGCAGGGGGTTGGACTAGATGACCTGCAAGGTCCCTTCCAACTCTGTTAATCTGTTAAAAGCTTGTATTTTCAGATATATACATGCCATGATTTGAAAAACCTTTTCAGTTTGTGATTTTCAAAGGCAGAGAAAGCCATACAAAGAGAGGTTTCAGAACCAGTGCATTGTAGTACTCCCTACCGTGAGAAAATATTAACATTGGCTCTATCATAAACAATAAGCATAGAACATCATTGGACTGTCTGGCATGAGAAATATGTATCTTCCAGATTTGGGCTACATTAATTATACTATGAAGTTGTTTCTGATTCCTAGCTGCTACCAGTACACAGATATTCTCTATGAGATGTTTCATCTAACATCTTATGAATTTTGGCCAAGGATACTAAAAATGTCATTAAATTTTTTTTAGGACACGATGTTTTTAAAAGTTGCCTCTTCTTAATGTTCAACATTTAGATGGGCTACATAAATATTTGTAAATCACAATGATTTCTCTATTGCAGGTTTCCATTGTGATGAAAATCCAATAAGCATAGTTCCTAATTCTTTGTTTGCTTGGGAAAAATCTTGTGTGGTGATTCCATGCCACATCAATCAAATGCTCAGTTCTGGAACAGTCAATGTCACTGGCGTAGTGTGGAATTTTAAGCCTTTTGGAAACAATACCTGGAGCGAGGGGAAAACTATCCTGTTGTACAACAGTTCTCAAACCTCTGGAACCATCACAACTGTATCTGACGATGCTTTACCGAGCCGGACATGGTTCATTGGGAATTTAACAAATAGAGATTGCAGCTTGCTGATCAGTCCAGTGAGAACACTTGACAGTGGCACGTATGAAGTAAAGGCGACTGTTTCCGTTGACAAATACCCATGGCAATTCAAGCGGTTCCTTACTGCTACACTAAATGTTACAGGTAAGAAATGTTCAGTCTGAGTCTCACCTGACAGAAAGCTCTGTTTTCTATGACTCTGTGTTTTTCCCCCAAGAAGCATCTTTGGTAATTGGTAGCTTCTAGTATACAAATTAATGCAAGATTAAGGCCAGATGTTGTGGTCTTGCTAAGTTTTTATACATCTTGGTTCCCATCAGGCTTTCTATTCCTTGTTGGCTTTAAAAAAAAAAAAACACCTCCCCTTTCTTTTGTCTACATTTTGGATCATCTTCAAAGCTTCAAGTCATAGGAAGGATAACAGAAACAGATTTCAATTTATCACAGAATAGTAGGGTGTTCATCCCAAAGTGCATAGTTAAATGTCTATGGAGATTCTCAGCCATCCAGGTCATGGTTGTCCCAAAGGTGCTTTTTCAAGAGGCAACTGGTCTTTCTGGTTTTTCATTGAAGACGTTCTGCTTCTCATCCAAGAAGCTTCTTCTCTCTTCTCTCTTCTCTCTTCTCTCTTCTTTTCTTTTCTTTCTTTCTTTCTTTCTTTCTTTCTTTCTTTCTTTCTTTCTTTCTTTCTTTCTTTCTTTCTTTCTTTCTTTCTTTCTTTCTTTCTTTCTTTCTTCTTTCCTTCTTTCTTTCTTTCTTTCTTTCTTTCTTTCTTTCTTTCTTTCTTTCTTTCTTTCTTTCTCCTCCTCCTCCTCCTCCCCTCTCCCCTCTCCCCTCTCCCCTCCTGTGGGGGGAGGTGGGAAGGCCACGGAGCAACAGTGCAGTGGAGAGGGTGACCAGAGCGATGGGCGAGGCTGCGGCTGTGGCTGCAGCGGTGGGACTGCCGGTTACTGCGCCGACAAGCCGCTCACCAGCTGATCGCTCTCGTGGACAGGCCTCTGGGAAGGCAACGGAGTAGCATGCAGCGGGGAGAGCGACCGGAGCGATGGGCATGGCTGCGGTGGTGGGACTTCCGGTGACTGTGCTGAACAGCTGCTCGCCAGCTGATCACTCCCCTGCATGAGCCTCCAGTCGGGAGGGAGTGCCGCTACCGCGGATGTGCAAGGCCCCGAATCATGCCTCCAGTTGGAGGTTGTGCAACTGCTGCCAGATGTGAGAGGAGGCCGACACCACAGGCTACCGGATGTTGGTTGACCGGCAGGCATGTCCAATTGGCCGGAGGGTGTGGTCCCTGGAGTATAAAGTGCGCTGGGAGGTGAGAGCTCCCAGCGCTGACTCTGCAAGAGAATTGTTTCCTACTCATCGTGTACCAAGGCTCCGGCCTGCTTTTGAGGATTAAAGTCTGGGTTACTGAATTTCTCGGTTTCCTGAGTGTGTTTGCTTTGGTCCTAACCCAATCTGGCCTTGGACCTCTGTTTGAACAGATACAGGAATAGACCATCCATCGTGCTCTTTATTGATAAGTACCATTGTTGAATAGCTGTTACTATTGAGAGGTTTTTCCAAATCTGAAATATTGGAGATAACCCAACTCATGACTTTTTCCTTGGTAATAACGGTTTTATTACTTGGAGAGGAGTTTTATAGCCTTTATATTCTCTTCTTCTGATTCTAATTTCAGCATCTTTTGTGCTCAGTCTAAAAGTGTGCTATTGATTTTGCTTTCTCATTTGCAGAGTTACCTCCAGAGCCCACCCTGGAAACTGTTCCTGTGAACACCCAGGAGAAGAAGATAACCCAAGTGATATGTTCGGTACCTTACCATTGCCCTCATAAGCTAGTAAACTTGACTTTCAATGGTTTAGAACCCTTTCCACCACAAAAAAGGACAGTTGGAAGTGGAGTGATTCAGACTGCCCTGAGCTTTGAACCAACATGGGAGGACAATGGGAAAATGCTGAGCTGTTTGTTCAAGTCAGGGGCAGAAGTGTTATCTCAAAGCACTGTGAAGTTGGATGTGACATGTAAGTGTACAGTGGAGAAGGAAATTGCCCTTTTGCATGATGGTGTTATCAGGACAGGATTTGGGACTAGAAGCTTAGGAATCCACTCAGCAAATGAACAGAAGGCCTCCAAGCATAGCATGGTTAGTTCTGAAATGAATGTAGTCATATGCGTGTGAAGAGGGGCCAACCAATAAAGACCATAGTTTTGAACTATGCAACTGACTGATTTGGGGATTGAGAAAGTTCTACTCAAGATGAGTTAAATTCCATGGCTTTAACAAACTTAGGAAAGTAGTAAGTCTCTTTTAAGTTGAGTTGACTCCAGTTGACTTAATGGACATATCCACACAATTTTCTAATCAGCACTATGGAAATAGTTTGTTAATTCTTCATCTAGTACAGGGTTGTTGTTTGTTTTGAGTTCTCAGTCTAGTGCACAATCCTGATACTTCAAGATGATCTCCCATCAAACTTCTAAAAAGGCCTGACACAGCTTAGTTTTCCAAGATCTGCTAAGATCAGTAAGCATTACTTTCTGCCAGGACTTCAGTGAGCTTGCATGAAAGCTGAAAGCTATGAAGCTCCAGGAATGAATCTTGTGAAGCTCAATGGTATTGTTATCTCTGTGTATATATAAAAGAGCCCATGCATATGCTATGCTGGATGTTCTGCTGCAATTTAGTTCCTTCCAAAAAGGGGAAATAGCATAGAAAGTGAGACAGTTTTTAAATACACAATTTAAACATAGTTCTCTTTTTCCATAATCTCAACATGGTTCTCTTTTCCCGTACCGTAATCTCATCATATGTGTGCTTTGCATGGGGTGTGCTTTGCACTGGGCCATTTTTTTGATGGATGTAGACCATAGAAGCTACAGTGAAGAAGGCAATGTGGATTAAAGGGAAGAATTAGACCAAAGTTTCTCAATCTCAGCAACTCCCTTCAACCACAATAATACATGGACAAACAATAGATACAAACTCAAAGTAAACTGCTCCAAACTCGATTGCAGAAAATACGACTTCAGCAACAGAGTGGCCAATGCCTGGAATACACTACCTGACTCTGTTGTTACATCCTCAAACCCCCAAAACTTTAACCTCAAACTGTCTACCGTGGACCTCACCCCATTTCTAAGAGGTCTGTAAGGGGGCATGCATAAGTGCATCAGCGTGCCTACCGTCCCTGTCCTACTGTTCCCATTATTTGTACTCATTTCTTATGCATATACTTTACCTGTTTATACTTATATGTTTATATGTTATGTTCATACTTATAATTGTTTTCTCATACATGCTTGACAAACTAAATAAATAAATAAATAAAAATAAATAAAATAAAACTCAGCTGATCTACAACTCCAACAAGTCTGCTGGGAAATTCTGGGAGTTAAGAACCCAGATATTTTAAATATGTGGATTTAATCGGGGATTGTTTCAACTAGTTTATTTTTGCCAGGCAATGCGTATGGTTCTATACATACACATTCCTTAATATTATAATATACTCGTAACATACTCATGTCTATTTCCTCTACCGAGAGATGTATTGATTTGATTTTCCAGATGCTCCCAAGGATGTCCAGCTTGCTATTTTAAATGATCTGCCCATTAAGGAAGGAGATACCATCACGATGAACTGCTCTTTTGGCAGTAGTAAGCCCAACGATAATTGGTACAACTGGTTTAAGTCAGATCCCTCTATGATTGAATATAAATATAGTGGTCCAAATTTATTGACCTACCCTGCAACATCTGGACCTTACAACACTTCTTATGAATGTGAAGTATGCAACAGGATTGGCTGCACTGCATCTCCAGTAGTTACATTGGAGGTCTTCTGTGAGTAACACTAATTAATTGACAGGTTTGAAAACTTGAATCACCAAAGAAAGGAAATACAATAATGATCCCCAGAAGTCATGGGGTTTTGCAGGGAGGAGAGCTAAACCAGTTAGAGAATGCATACTTAAGGTCAGGAGATGTGATGGGTAGTGGCCTGAAAGTTGGTGTTCTCTATAGCAGTGTTTTCAAGCTTGACAGCTTGAAGATGTGTGAACTTGAATTCTGGGAGTTGAGGTCCATAACCTTTAAGTGGTCATGATTGAGAAATACTGATCTGTAGGGATTCCTTCCCTATGGAAATGGCCTCCTATGGAACAGAAGGGATGAACACCCCCCCCACTCACTCTGATGGATTTTCCAGAGTCTCTTTTAAGGGACATTGAGGTAAGATGTCATTTTACTGTATTATATTATAACAAGTTGAATTCCTAAGAGCCGTGGTGGCGCAGTGGTTAGAATGCAGTACTGCAGGCTAACTCACTGCTCACTCCAGGAGTTCGATCCTGAGAAGGCTCAGGTTGACTCAGCCTTCCATCCTTCTGAGGTCAGTAAAATGAGGACTCAGATTGTTGGGGGCAATATGCTGACTTTGTAAACCGCTGTAGAGAGGGCTGTGAAGCTCTATGAAGCGATATATAAGTCTAAGTGCTATTGCTATTTTGTACAATCGGACTTTTCTGCAGTAGAATTAACATGGGTTATAAGGTGGCATCATTTTCCTGTGCTCAGTCCCAGATGGTGATATGGAAGGGGCAGGTCATTTCCATGTGAATCTTTTTCTTTATTCTGTCTTCTAGCTGCTCCCAAGGAGGTGAAAATTCTGCAAAAGCCAGAAGGGCACATCCATGAATTTGCCTCGGTTGATCTGAAATGTGAAGTGGAAACAGCAAAGCCCATGGATCTGACTTTCAAATGGTATAAAAATGAAGAACTGCTGGATTTTACAGCCCATGTCCTGACCATCTTAAAAACAAATCCCAACCATTCAGGCACTTATCACTGTGAAGCCAAAAACAGTGTGGGCAGATCACGCTCCCCGGCTTTTACACTGCATGTACTTTGTGAGTAATCGTTCTTCATACATCTAGTTGCTATGCTTGAGATATATTCAGTCATGAATCTGTTCCATCTCTCTTTAAAACATACTTTTTGTATTTTTCTTCTGGAAAAAGTGAACAATTGCAATGAGTTTGCATGCATTTCCTCTTAAAATATGCAATTTCCTCTTAATTTCCTCCTAAAATATGCATTCTCCTCATAATCTATTCATAATCACAATTTTTCTGGTGGTGCCCTAAAAAATGCCTCTGGGTATAAGTGCCATTTTAGGGTGCCACTGGTACTCTGGTCTCTGGGAGTAGCTAGCTACCAAACCTTATTTAACTGGTGCCTTTTTCAAATGCCTCTCTTTAATTCCTGATCTTGTAGTAGTAACTGATAATCTGTTGCTCTTTGAGGTTGTAAAATCTAACTGGCACTATCTTAATGGCTCACAAGATAGTATTTACTTCTTTCTTTCCATTATACTTGAAGCTTCAAAGCATTAACCTTTGAGGAACAGAAGAATGGATAAAGACTCTGACATGGAGAATGAATGGGCCCCATTGGAAGACCTGGAAGAAGTGAAATGGAGAAGAGAGGAAAAGAAAGAGAATTCATATTATTTTCTTGTGAATTTGGATTTATTTTACTTTACTTTCTTTGTCCATTTTAACTGTTACTTGAACATGTTTTTAAAGAAAGAAGACTATAATTTTTTTAAATAAAAAAGGACATTCTTAGAATCAGTGTCAGTGTGCTCCTTTTATTGCTAAAAACTAATAAGAACTGGAAAGGGCAATTTTTTGATGCAAAATGTTGCCTATTTGCAATCTATGGAGGTGCATGTATTCCAGTGTTCCCCAAACTCTTCAGCCCATTATCCCCTACATGAAGTTTCAGACTGTTTCTTGATTCCCAAACATTTTGTCAGGGTTCCAAGTAATACACCCATAGCAAACATAACTCCGAGGCAGGTAGATTCCTCAAAGAATAGTTTTATTTGGATATATCATATTGGCACAGACTGGTGAAAACCGACTCGAAATGTTCCCGCGGTTTCAACCTAATCAAAAGTAAAAGTTTTCTCCCTCCCCCAAACAATCAGTCACATGGTCCAATCAGGGTTCCATCCGGTTGCCTGGTAACTTCACTCCTCCCCTCTCTGGCCACCTGTGGGAATGTCCTTGGTTCCCAGGAGAAAGTATTTTGTTTTGGCTACAAACCCCCACTATCTCTATTCCCCCACTCTCTATCCCCCAGCTCCAGTGTGGCAACACTGAAGTCTCAAAATGGCCTTGGTCAGGTCAGCTTCAGGGTTGACACATTTACTGAAATAATTTAGAAAATACTACTTGAATAGTATTACAAATAACAACAATAAGAACAACAACAACAATCAATATAACTGAAGGCTGATCTCATTGATGCTGCACCATCCAACCCTGGGTAATGCTGTCTCACCAACAGCCACACCTTCAGGACTAGGAGTTGGTGTGAAATGCTACAGAGATAATAATATTATAACATCTGCCAATCCCAGATCCTTGGAAAGGACTCGATAGTGGATAAAAATGCCATATCCAGTCTAAATAACTGGTTGACTATATAATGAACCATAATAATAAGAGAATAATAATAATAAAAAAAAGAAAAAAGAAAAGAACAACAAAAAAGTGCAAGAAAAAAGAAAGCTAAAGTTAAGAAATACAGAAATGATTTCCAAACTTCTTTTGCAACAGTTAATTGCTCCTAAAGCGGCCGCAGATCAGCTGTTTTGCAGAGGCGCGTTCGGCAGTTCTCCCCTCCCCTTTCCCCCCTCGCCTCTTCACCTCGTGTCGCGTCACTGCAAGCAACCAAAGGAAATGGCGGCCTCCAGCTGCGCAGGCGCTTAAATAGGTCTTATTTTGGGGGTAGGGTTTATATTCAGTGCATGCGCAAATGATCTGATAGGGCCTACTTTCGGGGTAAGTCCTATTTTCGGGGAAACACGGTATAATCCGATTATAATTATAATATAATCTGGGGGTTAATAGTGAACGCTTTGGGGAACTCGGATTTAGTCATAGCTTTTCCCCAGCTTGGTCACTGTTTGTCACAAACAGGTTTAAGCTATTTGAAAATCCAACCCAATCCAGAAAATTTTCATTGTTAAACTGCAGTTGTCAAACAATAATTTTCTGAAGAGATATTAATCATGCAGTTAATTCAAATTACCAAGCATCAATTCAGAATTTTTGAATTGCGCCATTTTGCAGCTTCAGTCTTTCTGGTATTTTCTCTCTAAAATAGATATGGGAAGTGGGTGAAATTAAATGAAAGAAAACTATTTGTACCCCCAGAAGCTTCTCTTTTATTCACTGAAAGAACCTGCTAATTCTAACAGATCATTTGCACATCTGTATGGAAAGAAGAACTGCTTCTGAATATCATTTGTAGATAGTTTATTTTTGTGTTGAAGCAATCGGATTTTTTGTAAATGTGATAGAATCCTAAAACTGAAGGCCATTTGAAGATCACTGAAACTAGCACTCTGTCAATGGTCAAGCATCTCAGAGAGATGGCCTTCCAGCTTCTCTTTGAAGACCTCTAGCAAAGAAGAAAACTAAGATCATGGCATCCGGCCCTCTCAATTCCTGGCAAATAGATGGGGAAGAAATGGAGGTAGTGACAGATTTTATTTTCCTGGGCTCCAAGATCACCGCAGATGGGGAATAAAGCAAAGAAATTAAAAGACGCTTGTTCCTGGGAAGGAAAGTTATNCTTTGAAGACCTCTAGCAAAGAAGAAAACTAAGATCATGGCATCCGGCCCTCTCAATTCCTGGCAAATAGATGGGGAAGAAATGGAGGTAGTGACAGATTTTATTTTCCTGGGCTCCAAGATCACCGCAGATGGGGACTGCAGCCAAGAAATTAAAAGACGCTTGCTCCTGGGGAGGAAAGCTATGACAAATCTAGACAGCATACTAAAAAGCAGAGACATCACCCTGACAACAAAAGTGCGTATAGTCAAGGCTATGGTTTTCCCAGTTGCAATGTATGGCTGTGAAAGCTCGACCATAAGGAAGGCTGAGAGCCAAAGAATTGAGCCTTTGAACTATGGTGCTGGAGAAGACTCCTGTGAGTCCCTTGGGACTGCAAGGTGATCAAACCGGCCAGTCCTAGAGGAGATCAACCCTGACTGATC
>QLTV01003112.1:863171-876919 GCA_003457575.1 Thermophis baileyi | reverse complement strand
CCGGCAGGCCTGGGGCCAATAGTTGTTCTGATTGGCCCATGCATGGTTGCGTGAATGTTTTATTTTAAATATAGTTGGGGTTTGTTTTTTTTCCCCCTTTCTTTTTTTAAATTGTTTTTATATGTTTTATTTTTTATGATGTAAGCCGCCCAGAGTCCTACCGGCAGGCCTGGGGCCAATAGTTGTTCTGATTGGCCCATGCATGGTTGCGTGAATGTTTTATTTTAAATATAGTTGGGGTTTGTTTTTTTTCCCCCTTTCTTTTTTTAAATTGTTTTTATATGTTTTATTTTTTATGATGTAAGCCGCCCAGAGTCCTTCGGGAGTTGGGCGGCATATAAATTTTATAAAATAAATAAAATAAATAAATAAATAATTACACTTCAACAGTACTGTTTTATATCAAAAGCTGAATTGATGTTGTCATTACTACCAGACAAGTACAGGTGTTCTCTAACAATAAGCCCTGGATAAATAGAGAAGTGTGTCTTTTATTAAGAGCTAGAAATGATGCTTTCCATACTGGTGATGCGCTACAGTATAGCGAGCAGAGGTGGGTTGCTACCAGTTCGGACCCGAACCAGTAGCGACCCGCTGGTGACATCATGATGATGTCACTGATCCGGTTCGATCGGTGCCGGTCCGTGGGCTCCGTCATCTTTTTTTAAAAAAAATTTTTTCTTCTGCGCATGCGCAGAAGCTGAGTTTCCGGCACTGCGCATGCATCGACATCTTGTTTTTGGCTTTTTTTATTTTTTTAAAAAAATTTATTTTTATTTTTACTGCGCATGTGCGCACGCGCAAAGCGCACGCGCGTCCCCCCGAGGCGCGGCCACGCGGCGCAGGAGGAAGCAAAACAGCAGCAAGGTAAGTTAGAACCCACCCCTGATAGCGAGGCAAGAGCTAAATTGAAATAGGATATCAGGGACGCTAAAGCTACGTACAGACGGAGGATTGAACATCTTTTTGAGAACTCGGACTCTTGTCGGGTATGGCAAGGCCTGCGACAAATCACAGGGCAGAGCAATAAAAATAGTTTGTCTAGCAGTAGTGATTCTTTGGCTGAGCAGCTAAATCAATTCTTCAGCCGTTTTGAGGTGGAAAGAGGAACGACCACCACTCCAGCATTCACCGCTGATAGCACATCACTAACATCTACCATTGATAGACAACCACTTCTACTGCAGATCTCTGATGCGAGACGCGCTTTCCAGAATGTTAATATCCGGAAGGCAGCCGGGCCTGATGGAATCATGGGACGAGTTGTTAGGGACTGTGCTGCAAAGCTAGCTGGAGTGTTCACGGATATTTTCAATCTATCCCTGTCGCCAGTGCTCTATCCCTACCTGCCTGAAGACATCCATTATATTGCCAGTCCCCAAGCAGAAAGTAGTGGTAACTCTTAATGATTATAGACCAGTAGCTTTGACATCTGTTGACACCAGCTTTGAGAGACTGGTGTTGAACTATATTAAGGCTAGTCTTCCATCTACTTTGGGCCCATACCAATTTGCATATAGAAGTAATAGATCAACTGACGATGCTATGTCTATTGTTGTCCATACTGTATTGAATAATTTGGAACAACAGGAAACATATGTAAGGCTTTTATTTGTGGATTATAGCTCTGACTTTAACACCATTCTACCCAACAGGTTGTTTCTTAAAATGTCCAATTTGGGTATAAATCAGAGGATTTGTTTGTGGATAAAGGATTTTCTATCAGATAGGCCACAGTCAGTAAGGATGGGATCTCATCATTCTTCTACTCTGATATTAAGCACAGGAGCCCCACAGGGTTGTGTGCTAAGCCCTTTCCTTAATTCCTTGTATACACATGACTGCACCCCATTGTATAACACCAACACAATTATTAAATTTGCAGATGACATGACAGTGGTGGGGCTCATTAATGAGAACAATGAGTCTGCTTATAGAAAGGAAGTACAAGGGCTGATAATGTGGTGTAAAGAAAATAATCTTACACTTAACATCAAAAAAACCCTAAAGAACTTATAATTGACTTCAGGAGGAAGAGAGATGTACATTTACCATTGCACATAAATGGCGAGGAGGTGGAGAGGGTTGGTAGTTTTAAACTTCTGGGCATTTATACAGTATCTCGGAGGACCTCTCATGGACTATGAATGTTAACATACTTGTGAAGAAGGCACAGAAGAGGCTGTACTTCCTGAGAATGCTCAGGAAGATAAATCTATCTCAGCATCTACTGATGTCCTACTATCACAGCACCATTGAGAGTGTCCTGACATATGACATTCTTGCATGGCATGGGAGCAGCTCTGCAGCGGATAAAAAAGCTCTACAAAGAATCATTAAAACTGCCCAGAATATCATCGGGCTCCAGCTACCAGCCCTGGACGATATCTTTGCATCTCGCTGTTTGAAGAAGTTGCACAATATTCTCAGAGACTCTTCCCATCCTGCTTACAATCTTTTTGGACTTTTGCCTTCTGGCAGAAGATACAGAACAATTAAAACTCAGACCACACATTTTCTGAATAGTTTTTATCCCAGAGCTATAATTGCACTCAACAATGAACTAAAGGGCCACCATCAGTTAGTTGTTGGACAGCATTACTTGGTCTGTTGTGTGGATGTCCTTTTGGGTGGTTCAGGGTGGGGAATTTGTGGCGGGTGGGGCGTGTTTTGGGATTGTTATGTGTGTTGGGCCTGGTCTTTGGGCATTATGTGAATTTTGTTGTATGGGTATACTGTGTATATACATACAATGACAATAAAGTTTTATTTATTTATTTATTTATTTATTTATTTATTTATTTATTTATTTATTTATTTATTTATATATATATATATGATAAAATACTGGTTTGAACGGGGTAGATTTCTAAATGAATACATTTTCATTTAATGAAGTTGCTTTCATTAAAAAGCAATTCAACTTTATTCAACATCTGTGTAAAATATTTTCTTCCTTCAATTATCTGATTGCAGAAACCCCTTCAGAACTGATACAAACGGTGTCCCCAGAAATGAAAGAAGGCAGCAAGTATACAGTGGAATGTTCAATACCTTATCATTGCTTTGATGAGCCCATAAAGTTGTCTATCCAAGGATTAGAAGATGATCATGTGTTGTCCCAAAAAATGACCACTGAAATCCAAACAGTAAAGACTGAACAGTTTTTCACGGCCACTTGGAAGGACCATGACAAACAATTGACATGCTTGCTAAAAACCCACGATGGGAGAGAAATAAAGAAATCGTTTGCAAATCTGACGGTGAAATGTGAGTGTACAATGGGATAAAAGCCGATGCAGGGGTCAAGGGTTTACCTAGGATATGGCCAAATTGGCAAGATGGTGGACACAATTCTTTGATCAAAGATTTGTCTATTTTTAAGTACATCCTACGTGGACCACACCCTGAGGACATCCATGGCAGTGGTGACATATGGAAAGAATACTTTGTCTAATATGAATAATGAAGGGTGGACAATTCAAGTTGTTTCCTTTGGTACACAGAAGAATCTCTATGTGTAAAATGAAGACCTTTTGCAATCATGACCTTCAAAAATTTCTGTCTCTGTTTTCTAGAAATTTCAGGGAAAGGATTAGATTCCATACAGTGGCTGTGTACACACACATCACAACTAATTATGTAACAATGTAGAACAGGGGTGTCAAACTCATGGCATCACGGCGGCATCACATGATGTATTGCAACTTTGCCTTCCTTTGCTAAACCAGGCGTGGCCAGTGCATGATGCATCCGGTCCGCAGGCTGCAAGTTTGACAGCCCTGATCTAGGAACTGCCTTCAGAAAACAAACAAGCTAGTTTGTTTGGTTTTAATCTCAGTTAGTTATAGCTTGGGCAGGAGAGAGACCTGCTCTGATGATAAAATGTATGTTTAGGTCTAGCTTGCTGTGTGAATTCAGAAAAACTGGTTTAATACAACATCTAAATTAAATATGTTGTTTATACCAAACTAATGGCTGTTGAGAAGCCTAAACTGCATGGCTCAATATTTTGATGCTTCATACAATAATTTCATTCTTCTGTGAGAGACAATATTCCAAATTAGGCACAAGGCTAAAAACATTCCACAGACTAAAAGGGGAACAAGGTTAGGCATTTTTGCTGAGCAAAAAGTATTGTTTTTAAAAATTCTTTAATGCTGACTCATCCTTGACTCTGGGAATCTCTCTGAGATTGAAATGAGTTGTCTCTATGAGGTAACTATAATTCTGAGGACTGTAATTTGAATTCCGGAACATTTGATCTTAATTGTGTCAATCATTTTTCTCAAGCATTTTTGTTTTGTTTTATTTTAATTCTGAATCTTGTTTGTTTTTAGATGTTCCCAAGGGAGTTAAAGTGAATGCTGACCCTGGAGGCACAGTCAGAGAGGGAAACAGGCTCACTCTGGAATGTATAGTTGGCAGCAGTAATCCCCCTGTGTTTTCTTATCAGTGGTTTAAGAATGGTGAAAGTTGGAACAATGGGCTATGGCACGCCAGAAGAGAGTTTTATAGTTTAAAAGGAACAGATTCTGGCAGTTACAGATGTAAAGCTACTAACTGGATTGGAAGTATCGATTCTGAAGATCTGAAGATCAACGTCCAGTGTGAGTTGATTAATTGGTGCTGCTGAGCACCAGTTCTCTCTTAAGGCCTCTTCACTGTCCAGTTCTTCTGAAGATATTTTCATCTTCCGAAGGGAAGGTCATGTACACTCATCTGCCAATAAGCCAACCTAAATACCATGAAAAATATGTCAGCTACAGATACAGTAAGCTAACCCGAGAAATGTTTGTATGTTTTAATTTTCACAGGTGGTTTATCTGTGGACAATCCATGGATTATCCATTTTTCATGGTACTTTGGTTAAAAATGTGAGGGTCATCTTATCCACGGATGGGCTTGAATGTAAGTAGATACAGAATATACGGGTACTTTAAAAAAGTATTACCGTATATACTTGTAGATAAGCCCATCTGTAGATAAACCAAACCCAATTTTTCAGTGCCCACAGCCAGCAGTTCGATTCTCACCGGCTCAAGCTTGATTTAGCCTTCCATCATTCTGAGGTCAGTAAAACGAGGACCCAGATTGTTGGGAGCAATATGCTGACTTTGCAAGCAGCTTAGAGAGGGCTGTGAAGCATTGTGAAGTGATATATAAGTCTAAGTGCTATTGCTATTTTTCCAGAAACCAACTTTCCTGTTTTTGGCAAAAAATGCTGATACTAAACAATGGTTTTGCTTAACCACCACGGTGTTTGTTTAATGACCACCTCAAAAAAGATCATTAAATCAGAGAGAGAGAGAGAGAGAGAGAGAGAGAGAGATACAATGACACAACAAAAATTGCAGGCTCAATTACAATACTCAGCTTTGTTATCATCTTCTTGTACACATCAAATTGATTTATTCCCTTGCCCCTTCAGGAGAAAGAAATTGCCAAACATCTGCCTTACAAAAAACCTGAAATCAATTTTGCTTTCAATCCCCCAGATCCGCCAAAAGTCAACATTCTAATGCCACAATTACCCATCCATGAAAAGGACAATGTGGTTTTGAGATGTTCAGCCACCGGCAACCCTCCCATCAGTGGTTATGAATGGTACAAAAGCAGCACATCTGGTATTATCATGGCTGGAATGGACCTGCGATTTGAGGCAATTCAACCCAGGAATTCTGATACCTATCATTGTGTGGTCCGCAACGAGATTGGCCATTCAAATGACTCTGTCACACTGAATGTTCATTGTAAGTAGAAACAGATCCTGGCACTGGAAGTTGTACAAAAAAATAGAAGGCTGTTTAATCCACATGGCTGTATATTACTTATAGATTAGCAGGAGATCTTTTCCATTGTCTGCTCCCCAGTGTTTCTGGGGATGTTGAGAAAAAGACACAGTTGTTTTAAACCACCGTGGAAAGCTGCTCCATTCAAGCTCCAAAGAACTACTTGGAGACTAAGCGCTGCACAGCCCCAGTCCTATATCCCCTCTCCTCCAATAAGGCACACTTCAGAAAAGCAGAACTGAGATCTATATAATGTCCTTCGGAGTCCACTATATGGAAGGGTAAAATACAGATTTCCAGATTCCATTGCAGTTGAATTGGTGGCAAATTTTTCATTCTAAAAGTATCAAAGTTATGGAACTCTTTCTTCAATAGTAAAGTCCTGGAGATGAAACTCACAGGTCCCTCGAATGATACCATTTGCCTTCCCTACCTAACAGTGACAACAAAAGATAACATTCTGAAGTAGCTCTAATTATGAGCTGGCCAGCCTACAAAATCTCCGTCTGGAACTGCTGTTTATATGTACAGTACTTTTTATTTATTGACATTTTCTCCCAATTCGTAGCACTGCAATATTTTGTGGGCTGTAGCACATTGCACACTGCAACATCTCAGCAAAGAAGTAAATAGGGGTTGCTGGATTTCTACTACCAACCTGCCTCGGGAACCAGTGCCTCTGCTAATTAAAAGTGGGGTACAACTTTTCAGAGATGCTTCAAAGCAGGGGTCTCCAACCTTGGCAACTTTAGACTTGTGGACTTCAACTCCCAGAGTTCCTCAAGCTGGCTGACTTTAAGACTTGTGGACTTCAACTCCCAGAATTCCTCAGCCAACTGTCAACTCTGAAGTACACCCTGGATTGAAATAAATATTTTTAAACCTTTCTTTAAGATGTTTTCAGAGATGCTTCAAAGCAGGGGTCTCCAACCTTGGCAACTTTAGACTTGTGGACTTCAACTCCCAGAGTTCCTCAAGCTGGCTGAGGAACTCTGGGAGTTGAAGTCCACAAGTCTTAAAGTTGCCAAGGTTGGAGACCCCTGCCTCAGAGAACTCTGAATCATCACCGCAAATAACCTTTTTCAAAAGCCGGAGAACTCTATAGTTTATCTACTGCATAAAAAAAACAACACCCTATCGATTTTGTTTTGCAGATTGCCCCAAGGATGTCCAACTTTTTCATTTAAATAATTTGCCCATAAAGGAAGGAGACAAAGTCATTTTGAACTGCTCTGTGGGCAGTAGTTACCCCAGCAACAACAATTACAAATTTTTTGGGGGGTCAAGCGGCAACATACACAGAAGTCTGTCCTCGACACTGACGATCTTTGCAATACCTGCACCACTCACTTCTTACAGATGCGAAGCATGTAATAGTGTTGGCTGCACTTTCTCCCCAACCATCACTTTGGATGTCCTCTGTAAGTAAGAATAATTATACAATGAGCTGGAAGCCTTTAAGCAGCTAAATTGTTCCCAGGGAGACCCACAAGAGCATTGGCCATTCCAGTCTTCGATATAGCAAGTATAAGAAATTGAACGTGGAAGAAATTATTTTAGGAAACTCAAGTTATAAATCTTTCAGTTTAGACTGAAAGAGCACAATTTTGTTTGGGTTCAGAGCTACACCACATTTTTGGATAGCACACCAAAAAAAAGAGGGTGTGACTAGATTAATTATTTAACTTTTGACTGAATTTAAATTTAAATGTTAAAATGAATATATTCATATGCTCAAAACATTTCTCCTTTTTGGTGTGTTAGAATTAGAATTTCAGCTATAACTTTGGGAGGTGTTCTGATGGAGATATAGCAGAAGACCCTGCTATGGGCACCCTGGCTTTATTTTATTGATTCATTATTCTTCTCATCTTTCCTATTACCTATTTCCTTATCTTCTTATGACTATAACTTTGTTGCTTGTATATTGTTTGTATATATTACAAGTATATTGTTTTATTTAGTATCCTAGCATGATTTATGTTGATTGCTTATTTAGTATCCTATGACTATCACCAAGTATTGTATCTTATGATTTATGATGAATGTATTTTTATAATGACTTTGATCATGATTTATCACTTATTGCTTGTATGTACACTGAGACCTTATGCACTGGAGACAATTTTCTTGTGTGTGCAATCACACTTGGCCAATAAAGAATTCTAATTCTATTCTATTCTATTCTATTCTATTCTATTCTATTCTATTCTATTCTATTCTATTCTATTCTATTCTATTCTATTCTATTCTATTCTATTCTATTCTATTCTATTCTATTCTATTCATTTGTCAAGCCTCCAAGTAACATGTCCCCGATAAGAACAGTCCAAGGCAGCCATATTCCAACAAAGTCTGTTTATTGGGAACATTTCTATTCTATTCTATTCTATTCTATTCTATTCTATTCTATTCTATTCTATTCTATTCTATTCTATTCTATTCTATTCTATTCTATTCTTATTCTATTCTATTCTATTCTATTCTATTCTATTCTATTCTCTTCTATTTTATTTTATTTTCTATTCTATTCTTTTTTCTATTCTTTTTCATTTTTANATTCTATTCTATTCTATTCTATTCTATTCTATTCTATTCTATTCTATTCTATTCTATTCTACTTCTTATTCTTATTCTTATTCTTATTCTTATTCTATTCTATTCTATTCTATTCTATTCTATTCTATTCTATTCTATTCTATTCTATTCTATTCTATTCTATTCTATTCTATTCTATTCTATTCTATTCTATTCTATTCTATTATTCTACTCTACTCTTTGATAGAATTATAAACCTGCCTTACTTCAAGGAGCCCCAGGTGCACTCTCACCTCTATTTTTCTCCACAGTAAAAGCCCTGGGAGAGTGATTGCCCAAAGCCACTCAATTAGCATCTGTAGCTGAAGATGTACTTGAACCTGCTTCTCCTAGTCCAAGTTCAATATTTCAACCACAACCTCATATTGACAAAGCTCTGGGAATAATCAAATCATTGTGGGGCATTGCCGCCTACAGTTTGTACAAGCAAGCAAATTGAGTAAAAAAATGCTTTAGAGTGGTTCAGGGGTATGTCAAAAGTTGAGAATGATTTAATTAAAGAGTATATAGCTTTGGGTTCAAAAAGGAAAGTGGATGCTATTAGTTGAGCTGTTCAGTGTAGCTAATGTGTGCCTCCGATGCTGATCACTCTGGGCAGATGTTCAAGAGCAATAGGATATCACTTTCTGTGCTTGCATTTCTCCTTTTGTCCTACAGATGGCCCCAAAGATGTCAAGCTCAGTCGAGAACCTTCAGGGTTGGTCCTCGAAGGCAATTCTGTTCACCTGATTTGTAGTGTAAGAATGGCCAACCCCAAGAAACTCAGCTACACCTGGTATAAAGATGGGCAACTTCTGCCACGGAACTCTACAGAAAATGTTCTATTCATCCAGAATGCCCAGTCAATGGACTCTGGCACCTACCACTGTGTATCAAAAAACATCATAACAAATGCAGTGTCTCCAACTATTAGGCTGGAAGTGAATTGTGAGTACAGATTCAGTGTATAGTCATGATATTCTTGCTGTGCTCAATGGGCTTTCTCTCCTAGGTGAAGTCATTGTGGACTCAAGTTTGATACTTGGTTACTGTTTTAGGCACAAAGCCATCTGGGTGACCTTGGGCCAATCCCTATTTTTCAGACTTAGGAAAGAGTCAAAAGGAAACTACTTTTGAAATTTTGTTAAAAAAAATGGCAGGACTTGTCCAGGCATTTGGCAGGAGTCGACAACAACAACAAAATGGGAAACCTACCATAGTGGTCATAGAACTTTTCTTTCTCCTTTGAAAAATGAAAGCTGTACTTCACGGAACATGGGGTATCTGCCATATTGGGTATGATTTGAGTGGAATCTAGTGGAATTTACTGCTGTCAGATGCGATCTTGACCCCATAAGTGATTTTAAAAATGGACAAGACATATTCAAGGGAGGACTGGAGGATCTATTATATTTGTTGTCTGATTACTCCCTTGTCAGTCATAGATTGCAGTTCTAAACAACAGTGAAAGGTGATTACCTTCCTCTCTAAGGTCCTCAGATCAGTGGTGGGATTCAATTTTTTTTACTACCGGTTCTGTGGGCGTGGCTTGGTGGGCATGGTGTGGCTTGGTGGGCCTGGCTTGGTGGGCATGGCAGGGGAAGGTTACTGCAAAATCCCCATTTCCTCCCGATCAGCTGGGACTCAGCTGGGAGGCAGAGAATAGATGGGGGCGGGGCCAGTCAGAGGTGGTATTTACCGGTTCTCCGAACTACTCAAAATTTCCACTACCGGTTCTCCAGAACTGGTCAGAACCTGCTGAAACCCACCTCTGCCTCAGATGCTTTTAGGTGATTGTTATATGAGCAAAGATAATGGACTTGACAAAACAATGTTTTGCAATCTTGATAACTTTGAGATGTGTGGACTTCAACTCCCAGAATTCCACAACCAACATGACCACTGCTAATAATTCTAGAAGTGGAAATATCAGGAAGTTACCAAGGTTGAGAAATAATGGATATAGAAGCCTATTTCTCCATCTATGTCTCTTCCTGAGTCCTTATAAATTCCTTTGTCTTGCAGCAGATGCTGAGAATCAAATATACAAATGCTGGATTAAATTGAGTGACTCTTTCTTCTTCTGACAGATGGGCCTCGTAATGTTAATCTAACTCCAGACAAGAAAGCTGTTACTGAAGGCATGGATGTCTATTTGAGATGTGATAATGATGCTTACCCATCAGTGGATACTTACAAGTGGTACTGGAAAGGAGAAGAAATCTTTATGGAGAGTTCCAAAATCCTAGTACTCAGGAAAATTAAGGTTGAGCAGTCAGGAGAATATCTTTGCAAAACATTCAATTCTATCTCTAATAAGGAATCACAGCTCATCACCATTAGTGTATCCTGTGAGTATTTCCCTTGAAAAATATTGTTACAGTTCCTAGGTGACTATCCTTGATTAAAAAATCTTGACAATGGAAAGACAACTAGTCAAACAGAACCAGGCAACTTAATGTTCTGCAAATATTTTGGAGAGTAGCTCCAAATATTCTTGTTGGCTTGGAGATTCATCAGAATAGAAATCAGGCTGGCTGATGCTAAAGTACAATTTTTTGAATGAGCAACTCATGACTGAAGAATTCTCTATGAAGTTTAGTCTGTTTTCAGAGTGGGGTTTAGGAGGTAAATAGCAATAGCACTTAGACTTATATACTGATTTACAACCCTCTCTAAGTGGTTTACAGAGTCAGTTTTATTGCCCCCAACAATCTGGGTTCTCATTTTACTGACCTTGGAAGGATGGAAGGCTGAGTCAACCTTGAGCCGGGTGAGATTCGAACTGCCAAACTGCTGGCAGCCGGCAGTCAGCAGAAGTAGCCTGCAGTAGTGCATTCTAACTGCTGTGCCACCATGGCTCAAAGCTCATAAGAAAGCTATAGATCAGGGGTGTCAAACTCGATTTCCTTGAGGGCCACATCAGGGTGGTGTTTGAACTCGGGAAACTGGGGTGGGCGTGGCCAGGGTGGGCATGGCCAGCTCGACATCACTTGTGTCGGGGGTGCCTATTGTGGCCTGAGCACTCTGCCAGCAAAAATGGGCTCCCGAGTTCTTTTTTTGCTAGCCGAGGCACTGCGGGCCGGTCCTTCACTGTTTCCGGGGTGGCCCCGGGGGCCAGATCTAAGCACCCCATGGGTCAGATCTGGCCCACGGTCCTTGAGTTTGACACCCCTGCTATAGATTATTCCTTAAAAAACAAAGCAAAAATGAAAACATAAAAAACAAAACTGAATGAAAAACCAGATGCCTCGATGCAATTTAATTCATATATTTTGCAAATTGTATTTCTCTCCTTCACTTTCTTTCTCTCTCATATTTATACTAACATTCCCTAATATATGGATTTTCAGTAAATCAACTTCCATAGTATGATCTATTACTACTATACATTTTTGTACACAACTTTTCCAAATATATCCAACTTTTCCTGTGCAGCTTCCCCCCAGTGTATACATTTATCCCAGTGGTGGGATTCAATTATTTTTACTAACGGTTCTGTGGGCGTGGCTTGGTGGGCATGGCGTGGCTTGGTGGGTGTGGCTTGGTGGGCGTGGCAGGGGAAGGTTACTGCAAAATCTCCATTCCCACCCCACCCCAGGGGAAGGTTACTGCAAAATCTCCATTCCCACCCCACTCCAGGGGAAGGTTACTGCAAAATCCCCATTTCCTCCCGATCAGCTGGGACTCGGGAGGTAGAGAATAGATGGGGGTGGGGCCAGTCAGAGGTGGTATTTACCAGTTCTCCAGAACTGGTCAGAACCTGCTGAAACCCACCTCTGATTTGTCCCAATTATACACATTTTTTCCGTGTGTGTTTGTGCATTCACATGTAGGCGTGAATGTTTAAGCCAAGAGCAGTTCAGAGAACATTGCACATTAAATACCATTAATTTTATGTCTAGTTGAATTGAGCGAATAAGATTTAAGCTTTAAGCCTTTTTTTTTTACTATTAACCTTACTTAGAATTGAGTCTCTGCAAAGTTATGTCCAGAATAAAAGCAAATAAATGGCAGTAGCTGAATGTTGTTCTATCGTTTACCGCTTTTGGGTTCCCCTGAGCATGCAAGCCATATGAATAGAAATATGACGGGGCACTGATTGGCATAGGTTTGATGAGCAAATAAGGTCAATGACTCAAGCTGGCAAAATCAAATTGAGATCCTGCTAATCTTTGTTATTTTTCATTTGTACTGTGCAGACAGCAGAGCTACAGTGATGAAACACACTTTGATTAGCCTTGGCATTGTTCTTGCCTTTATTATCTCACTGGGGTTGCTGCTTTATGGCTTGAAGAAATGGTAAGTGAGAGTCAATGGCCTGCAGGCAATGATCAACAATAACCATGATGGTCACCATCCTACTGATGGAATAGGATGCCCTGCAGATATGAAGGACAGTGGGGAAAGTCACTTTTTTCTAAGGCAGACTTTTTGCTTAGTAATATTTTCAAGATTCTTTGCTCCATAATTGGCTGATGGGGGGAAACTTCAAAAGAAAGCCATATGATGAGAAGTGAGGTACCATCAAAATCAAATCAAACCTTTATTGCAGTCTTTAGGCCAGAGAGATTAAAATCAAATTTGAATCAAAGGCTGAAATAAGACTCAGCAAACCAAATGCCCTATTCAACGTAAGGGCAACTTACTAGTGGTGTTCAGCATGACACTGGGGTACTATGGTCTACATTGGGTGTTGCCAATTCTGCAGGAACCACTGTAGTTTTGAAGAAGCAATCCACACTTCTGGTAGGACTGGGTCCATCTCACAGCAACAGCAGCATGTTCCCAGTGGCATCACAGCATCCATCCTGTGAACTGGTTCCAAAACCATGACCTGGAGGTGACCTAATTCTGTTTCTCTCCCCTTGCAGGAAGAAAACAATACGTTCAGACATTGGCAGTACACAGAGGACAGGTTCATTTTTTGTGAGGAAGGTTAAGAATCGCTTTCTATTGTTTTCTATGGTACAGTAGAGGTGGAGAGGGCATTAAGGAGGATTCGTAGGCCTTTTAGCTCCCTTCCAGTTCTAATACCCCAAATGTTCCTCCTTCTTTCAAATCCAGTGATTGTGTTATTAGCCTATAATACTTCTTCTCTATTTAGTGACTGAGAACGAGATGTAGCGGAAGATGGCATCCCTGTAACCTGCAATAGTTGGGTAGGAAAGAAAGAGGGAGGAAAAAGAGAAGGGAAGGGGAAGGAAAAAGAGAAGGGAAGGGGAAGGAAAAAGAGAAGGGAAGGGGAAGGAGAAGGAGAAGGAGAAGGAGAAGGAGAAGGAGAAGGAGAAGGAGAAGGAGGGAGGGAGGGAGGGAGGGAGGGAGGGAGAGAGAGAGAGAGAGAGAGAGAGAGAGAGAGAGAGCGAGAGAGAGAGAGAG
>QLTV01003112.1:831971-852638 GCA_003457575.1 Thermophis baileyi | reverse complement strand
AAAATTTTTTCTTCTGCGCATGCGCAGAAGCTGAGTTTCCGGCACTGCGCATGCGCCGCCATCTTGTTTTCAGCTTTTTTGGGGGGGGGTATTTTTTTGGAATTTTTGGCACTGCGGGTGCGCGCGCGCACACTTCGCACAGCCACAAGGCGCGGCCACGTGGTGCAGGAGGAAGCGAACCGGAAGCGAGGTAAGTTAGAACCCACCTCTGGTATATAGGAATGACCAGATAGCACCCTCACCAGATACATTTGGACTACAACTTCTATCACCACCAGGCAGCCTGTCAGGAGACATGCTAGCTTGAGATGATGAAATCTGAAATCCAGTTTATGAGAAAGTCGTGATCTTTTGATTCAGCTTCTTCTTTTCAGATTTTTTGTTGTTGTTGGTCCAATTCATGAGAAATGATCGCCCTTGAAATAGCAATTTATTTCTCTTGAAAAGACAAAGCTGATGTGCTTCCCTTTTTCTGGGTTGAGTTTCTCTACTCTTTGATGTGGTCCCAAGGGCTTTTGCTGTTGATGCTCTTCCCTCTTGGGCTTGGCAGCTTTTATTTTCATAAAGTCCCTGTAGCAACATTTTTAGCAACATGTAAAGCAGAAATTGAATCATGAACAAGGATGGGCAGTTTGGGCTGATTTCCCATGTCCCCAGCATGAAATCTTCTTCACTCCATTTCTGCATGAGCATGTAGATGTATTTGAAAAATGGAAGGTCGGCAAAGATCTTCGTTTGCAATTGACTTGCACATTTTCCATATGTTTTTGTATTGAGATATGCACTTTTTGCAAGCCAATTTCCCTTTATTTTTAAAGGTGCCATGCACATTTTAAAGAGGTGACAGAGAGAGATGATAGAGTTTTTCAATCTGTAATAATGAGAGTATGGGACTTTTTCAGTTTAAGTGTAACTTTCTTGCAGTTTAGGAAGCATGGCCATCTAAGCAAGCTTCAGAATAACGAAAAGCTGTATAATAGAAAACAGCAGTGTCGGCAGTGTTCATTGCCTTTTCATCCATAAAGTAAGCTGACAAACATGTCACCACACAAAGAAAAATAAAAAAAAGTTATTCCCTAAGAATAATTAAGAGAAACATAAGGGAATTTGAAAAACCACAAGGCAAACTTTGATACAGGTGCATTGACTTCAAATCAGTTTTGATTAGGTGACATTCAAAAGGTGAGTTTCACTTGACCCATTAGGTCAGGTTAAAAAATGTGGTCTACACTGACAGATCATGGCTCTCCAGAATTGCAGAGTGGAATCATTCTCAGGTCATTTGAAGCAGTGGTGCGATTCAATTTTTTTTACTACCGGTTCTGTGGGCGTGGCTTGGTGGGAGTGGCAGGGGAAGGATACTGCAAAATCTCCATTCCCTCCCCACTCCAGGGGAAGTTTACTGCAAAATCTCCATTCCCTCCCCACTCCTGGGGGAAGGATACTGCAAAATCTCCATTCCCTCCCCACTCCTGGGGGAAGGATACTGCAAAATCCCCATTCCCTCCCCACTCCTGGGGGAAAGATACTGCAAAATCTCCATTCCCACCCCACTCCAGGGGAAGGTTACTGCAAAATCCCCATTTCCTCCCCATCAGCTAGGACTCGGGAGGTAGAGAATAGATGGGGGCGGGGCCAGTCAGAGGTGGTATTTACCGGTTCTCTGAACTACTCAAAATTTGCACTACCAGTTCTCCAGAACCGGTCAGAACCTGCTAAAATCCATCTCTGATTTGAAGGTGCTGATGACTGAACCTGTTCAAATTAAGTACAGGTAGTCCTCGACTTACAACAGTTCACTTAGTGACCATTCAAAGTTACATTACTGAAAAAAAGTGATCTAGGACTGTTTTTCACAGTTATGACCTGTGTAGCTTCTCCATGATCGTGTGATCAAAATTCAGATGCTTGACAACGGGTTCATACTGATGACCATTGCTGTATTCAAAGGTCACATAATCACCTTCTACAACCTTCTGACAAGCAAAATCAATGGGAAAAACCGATTCACTTAACAACCGGGTTACTAACTTATCAACTGCAGTGATTCACTTAACAAGTGTGGCAGGAAAGGTCGTAAAATGGGGCACAACTCCCTTAACAAATGTCTCACTTAATGATAAAAAATTTTGGGCTCAATTGTGGTCGTAAGTCAAGGACTACCTGTATAATATTCACCCGAATCTAATATCCTTTAACTGTTCTGACCTAGGCTTCCTGATAAAGCATAAATCACAAACGCAGTCCCAAAAAAACTCTTTTTATTTCAATGGCTGTGAATTATGTTAATTCCCAGCCGTAATAAGTCCCAAACAGTTTTAATTAGTCCGACAGAAGTCTGCCAAAGTCTTTCGGGCAGTGGTGGGTTCATACTGGTTCAGACCGGTTTGATAGAATAAATAGTAACTTGGCGACCTGGGTTGCTGGAACCTGCAGTGACCCAGGCCTGCCACGCCCCTGAGGCGGTTCTCTCGTTGGTGCCATAGGCGCCGCCATCTTGTTTTTGTACTGCGTATGCACACGCGTGCGTACCCGTGACCTGCCCGCGCGGCACACAACACGTGCCTGCCTGCGCTGCACGGCGCGTCCCTGAGCAAACCGGCAGTAGGAAAATCCAGAACCCACCCCTGCTTTTGGGAGAAGGCTGATAAGCACCCACCTTTATCTCCCTTGACACACTGCCAAAGACCTAATTGGCAAGTAGCTTTGCAAGGCCAAAATGGAGTACAGATTCAAAACAGAGCTGCTGAGTTACACCGAACAGAAATGAACCAAGTTGCTTCCTGCAATGCTCACATCCTTTTGCTCCTATTTTATGTCCTATGGGAGGGGCCAATCATCTCCTGGCAGGGGCCAATCATCTCCAAGCCTTACTCCTGAGTAGCCCTTTTCCTCCCTAACTGTTCTTGCCTTCTGGCAGCTCTGCGCATGCGCACATTGGGAATAGGCTCCTCCTGTTCCTCTGCCTCGCTGCTGTCAGCCTCTGGAGGCTCCGGAGTCAGCACAGAACTCCCAGATGGCCCGGGCCCCATCTCTTGCCTCCAACACAGAGCCTTCTCCAGACTCCAGGACTGGCCCATGTTGCTCCCCAGCCTCCTCACTGTCCGACTCTGCCGCCAACTCCGCAGGCTGCTGGCGGACCACAACATTACCTAAACAAATTCCTTCTCCTGTTTTAGAATGACACCAAGATGGATTATGAGAACGTGAAGAAGAGTGAAGAAGAGGAACTGCACTATTCTTCCTTGGTGAACCTAGCGCCACGCTCCCGTCCCATCAACGTTGACTTAGAAACAGATTCTGAATCAGAAGACAGCATCCAGTATGCAGCTCTGAAGCACTGATCTACTCGAGTTTGCAGAGATCAGGACTCTCCAGCTAGGGAGTGGAAAGGGATTAGAGTTGGGTGTGTCTAAAAAGCTTTCTTTTTACAGCCAAGAATATCAGAGTTCTGCGGGTAAAAGAAGAAAGATGAAATAGGATAAAGGGCTGATAAAGCCAGTATTTATGTTTATGTTGTGTGTCCAAGTCAACAACAGGAGGTATACGGCTGGTATAATGGTCAGCTTTCAACATAGAAACCTAATTCACGGGTCTTTTTCATGACTGCGAAAGCTTGCTCTTCTCTGTCTGATATTCAATCCACCCCTTAGAAACTATTATAGAGCAGCTCAAACTTGTTCATATAGGTGCTTTTTTTTTTCCAAGAGGCAACTGGACTTTCTCTGTTTTCCTTTGAAGACGTTTCGCTTCTCATCCAAGAAGCTTCTTCAGCTCTCCCAAAGTGCATAGCTAAATGTCTATGGAGATTCTCAGTCATCCAGGTCATAGTTGTCCCCAAAGATGCTTTTTCTCAAGAGGCAACTGGACTTTCTTATTTTTCCTTTGAAGACGTTTCGCTTCTCATCCCAGAAGCTGCTTCAGCTCAAAAAGCACCTTTGGGACAACTATGACTTGGATGACTGAGCATCTCCATAGACTTGTTCATATAGTTTGGTTCTGTCAATTCTGACAAATAGGACTTTTTCAGGCCAGAGATCTTCCCGACTAGACAACCCTAATTTGCTACCTAGGCCATCAAATTGTCTTGCGTTGTATCTTCTGCCATGGCACAGTTACTTCTAGCTTACCGGTTCCAACCATGTGAGATCTATTACCAATCAGTTCTTCAAAATAAATTAAGCAATAATCCCAGATAGTGTTTTCTTTCTGTGCTTCTCAGAGTTTGATATGTTCAGCCAAATACGTTAAATCCAGCAATCTCAGCTTGATTAGTAGCTGCGTTTTTGTGAATGTGACTTAATGTGTTGGGCAAACTGAGCCCATTTGGTTAGTGTGTTGTTAAAAAAAAAGCTCATAAAATTGGGTATGACTCACTTAACAACTGCCTTCTCAGCAACGGAACTTCTGGTCCCAATTGTCATTGTAATTCCAAAATGTATGATGACACGTTTTTATATATTAGGGACAAATTCATTTTGGGTCGTCTTCCAATGTTCAGAAGGTTTACTTCCCTGCTGAAACAGCTTTCTGTTTTTCTACCTCATTCCCAAGATTTGTTGGGTATTTTTTGTTGTTGTTGTTATTTGTTTTCTGGACAATAGATGGAGTCAAGTTGGTTTTCTCCTTGCCTGATGTTCTTCCAGGGAGGCTGTGAGTATAATCTCTCATAGAATTCATTTTCCTACTACCCATGTTTCCCCAAAAATAAGACCCTGTCTTATTTTTTCCCACCAAAAAAGACACCAGGTCTTATTTTCGGGGGGCAGGGGGATGTCATCCACTGACTCACCTCACTTGCGCGTGTCGCCCCTGGCCTCCTTTTTGCTGTCAGAGGACTTCAGGAACTTCTTCTGTGGCCAGCAAGGCCTTCAGGAAAGCCTTGCGGGCTGCAGAAGAAATGAGCCTAGGTGTGCGAGCCTGGCTGCAACTGTCTGAAGGTAAGTAGTAGGGCAGCTCCACCCCCCATCCCCACCCTAGCTTAATTTTTACCCGTGCACCCTGGAATGGGCGGGGTCTTAATTAGGGTTTATTTAGGGGGGTAGGGCTTATATTGGGCGCATGTGTAAAATCAAGCTAGGACTTACTTTTGGGGTAGGTCATATTTTCAGGGAAACACGGTAATAGCAGAATGTGTTTCCCATGACTAAAGGCTCCTTTGCATAAAAATCAACTTGCTAGAAATGTAGAACAGAAGAGGAATACGCTGGGCTGGAGATTTTTTCTCCTTGCTGGGTAGGGAGTTTTTTTAAGGAAAGGAAGAGTCCATATACCCATGTTGTAATGCTATAGAGCCGAGGTGGCGCAGTGGTTAGAGTGCAGTACTGCAGGCTACTTCAGCTGACTGTTCAGCAGTTCAGCGGTTCAAATCTCACCGGCTCAAGGTTGACTCAGCCTTCCATCCTTCCGAGGTGGGTAAAATGAGGACCCAGATTGTTGGGGGCAATATGCTGACTCTGTGAACCGCTTAGAGAGTGCTGTAAAGCACTGTAAAGCGGTATATAAGTCTAAGTGCTATTGCTATTGCTATAATACAGATAATCCATGCCGATTTGGAAATCTGCTTCCCCTTCAGCCAATTTATTAAGTACCAGAGAAAATTATAATTTGAAGAATGAAGGTAGAGTTGGTACCTGTTTCCTCAAATGCTAGGCATGCAAATGGGATTACTTTGTAAGTAATTCTTATACTCTCTCCCTGGGAAAGCATCCTTCATCAACAAGTTTTAGTGGCACTTAAAGATACCAGCCATCAGCAAATCAACAAACATCATTGGAGGAAGGAGTTGGGGTGAGGAGAGTGAACCATGCCCGCCACTTAGAGGGAAGGAAAACAACAGCTGTAGGCAGAGGAGGTCAAACAGCAATTTGGTCAATATTCTTCTTTCATTGGCTAGATAACTGTCAGAGAAGTCATTATAGGCCCCATTTCCCCTCTAACCAATCCTGACCTTTGGGATATTTTATCAGACAACATCACCCTGTTTGCTTTTGTGCCACGCAACTCTGCAACAGGTTGATCTGCGGTGGAAGTCTGGCTGATTGACGAGGCTGTTTTTGTTGACAGAATAGAGTCCACACAGTTAAATGTAGTGTAGCAAAATGCTCAGCTATCTGGGGAAGACACACCTAAGGGCTGGATGCTTCCAGAAGATGCTGACTCCGATGCCTTCAGAAACTCCGGAGCTTCATGTACTGTACCAAAATAGCAATAGCACTTAGACTTATATACCACTTTACAGTGCTTTCCAGACCTCTCTAAGTAGTTTTACAGAGTCAGCATATTGCCCCCAACAATCCGGGTCCTCATTTTACTGACCTCGGAAGGATGGAAGGCTGAAAAAGGAAGACGTTTCCCAGCCCCCACCTCCCCAAACACAACAGTTTCTTGAATTGCGATGGAAATCAGTAGATAGTGTTAGTGACTCTTCGGTATAATAAATAGAGGGTTGAGTTTTGGTCCCAGTGCATGGATCATACATGTAATCAAAATGGCTGCTTCTCCAAGAGTGAATGAAGCTGGTGATGGGTTTGGAAGGCTGCTTTCTTGACTTATTGCTTTGTTATATAGACCTATAACTCAAGGACATGGTAGGGGCCCTTGGACACTGTTTTCCAGTCTTCTGAGTGTATACAGAAGACACTTCTGATGGAATAGTTGGCAAAGCCTGAATGTACTGCCACCATTGCTGCCTGCAAATCATAAATGATGATTCTCCAAATCTATTTTGCTTTTGCTTTTTGGCTGAAGAAGCCAATAACATATACAATTCATCCTCGACTTACAACAGTTTATTTAGTGACCTTCAAAGTTACAACAGCACTGAAAAAAAGGGTCTTATGACCGTTTTTCACAGTTACGACCTTTGAAGCCTCCCCAAGACCATGTGATCAAAATTCAGATGCTTGGCATCTGGTTCGTATTTATGACCATTGTTGTGTCCTAAAGTCATACGATCACCTTTTGTGACCTTCCCCGCTATTACAGGTAGTCCTCGACTTACAACAGTTCATTTAGTGACAATGCAAAGTTACAACGGCAATGAAAAAAGTTTTTCACACTTACAACCATTGCATCCTCCCCATGGTCATGTGATTTACATTTGGATGCTTGACAAGTAACTCACATTTATGATGGTTTCAGTGTTCCAGGGTCATGTGATCCCCTTTTGCGACCTTCTGACAAGCAAAGTCAATGGGGAAGTCAGATTCACTTAACAACTGGGTTACTAACTTATCAACTTAACAACTAAGGCAAGAAAGGTGGTAAAATGGGGTAAAACTCACTTAACAAATGTCTCATTTAACATGATCTCATTTAACAACAGAAATTTGGGCTCATTGTGGCCATAAGTCAAGGACTATCTGTATCTATCTGGCTCACCATCTTCTCAATTAGGAAATAAATCTTTGAGATAAATACTATCCCCCCCCACCTGAAAAAAAGCTCCCCAGATCATTTCACTTTTGAAAAGAACAGTTTCTCTCTTTGATAGTGCTTACTTGCCAATTAAAATGGATGTGCCTATCATCAACCAGCCAGAGTTATATTTATGGATTCAAGCGTGTGTTACATTAAAGAGACAATTTTGTCCTTCCTGATTGACTCAGTTTAGAGAATAAACTTTCCACCAGTCATCGGAGCATGTTTCCTTCCTGAAGAACTCAATCTATTTTCATGCTTAGGCAGAAGTAATATAATACATGTTACTTAAATTATGTGTATGTATGTGTGTATACATGTGTATATGTGTGTGTGTGTGTGTGTGTGTGTGTGTGTGTATGTTTCTATGTGTAATAGTTAAAAAAGGTATTGGTCAGTATCTGATAGTAATTTACAGAGGTTGAATATGTAATGAAGATACACACATACCCTGTTTCCCCGAAAATAAGACCCAACCAGAAAATAAGCCCTAGCATGATTTTGCAGGATGTGCTTAATATAAGCCCTACCCCATAAGTAAGCCCCAGTTAAGATCATCAGCCAGACGGACGCACTGTATTTCCCTGAAAATAAGACCTAACCAAAAAATAAGCCCTAATGCAGCTTTTGGAGCAAAAAATAATATAAGACCTGGTCTTATTTTCAGGGAAACATGGTACATACAGAGGATCAATATATCTGAATCTATTGTATATCATCAATATCTATATCTAATATCAGTATCTGTTTTTGTGTCTGCCTCTCTCAAAGATTCCAGGCCACACAGAAACAGGTTATACTTTTTTTAACTTGGCTGATTGATATCCTGCTTTAATTCAACATTAAAAATATTGTTAATGCAATGTGCTGATAAGAAAACAACATAAGACCAACAGGAATTGTTTACAGTGTAAGCTTTATCCACAGGGTGTTGGTGATTAAACAAAAAGTACAAATATTGGCCATAATGATGTGTGATGGTTTGTCCCCTTTTTACACTTGGCACAATGTACATAAAGAGGTGTGTGGTTTGGATTTCATAATTATGGTTGCCATTATTGCCTTTTTTTTTTACCCTCTCCCTTTCGACACCCCCAATATTTCAGGATCCGTTTAAAAGGAAGAATTAGTCCTTGGGTAACGACCCTAATGGAGTCGTTGTAATCCATCATGGTCATAAAAAGTGGCACTCAGTAAGTGAACACTGCGGTTGTAAGGGTTAACACTATGGCCACGACGCAAACCAATTGTTCCCTCTGGCACAGTTTTGCCAAAAAATCAAAAGTGCCCGTTTAAAAAAAAATTCTTGTAAAATACTGTCATGTAACTGCAGGACACGGCAAATGGCTATATATGTGGCCGTGTGGCCAAGCAACCAAAGAGTGCTCACATGACCAGTGGGTGGGGGTGGGGCAACCGGAACTTTGCTTCCGGGTCATAAGTTTCCTTTTTAAGTTAGGTTTTAACTACTTCCTGTAACTATCTGTACTTTTCACCCAAAATATTGTGCCTGTGTATATGCTATGATCTTAATTCGGGGGGGAATCATAAGATATGATGCAAAAATAAAACCCCATTAATGTTTAAGGTTTTGGATATTACAGAATTCCAGTATCAGATGACTTATTCCTCATTTCCAGAGTTGCAGGAGTGCAGCGACGGCCCAGCTTCTAAAAGATTTGGACTTCTTTCTTCATCACTTGTTCCGTCTTCCGGTTCCCCCGGATTACCCAGGCATACTGAGAAGACCAGTGGGCCATGAGAAACTTCGTATGACTTTCTGAGGTTTATGGTTTTATTGCCCTGGCTCACAGTCACTTTCACTGAACAATTTTTCACGGTCCATTTCACCAAAGAGCTGCCATGCTTCTTGCATCTGCTCTTGCTCACTCACTCACTCACACACACAACTATTTAACAGCTAAACAGCTGAGACCTTCTCAGCACTCCTAATGCTGTTTGAAAATAGACGGGAGAAATAACAAGCAAAGCTTTGCTCCTTCCCGTTCATTGATGCTGATAGAATGGCAATCTGGGAGATCATTTCTTTGGTGGTCTACGGGGCAACCATCTTTTTGGGATTGCCCTCCAATATCCTGGCCCTTTACATCTTCTATTGCCGTGCCAGGGTTCGCTTGACCCCCAACCTCATCTACATGATCAACCTTTGCCTCTCTGACTTGGTCTTCATCCTTTTCCTACCTCTTAAAATGCTGGAAAAAGGAAAGATGGACTGGACGATGCCAGGCTTCCTGTGTCCTCTTTACAATCTGATTCATTTTGGCACAATTTACACCAGTGCCTGTTTTCTAACGGCTGTGAGCGCAGGGCGATTTTTGGGAGCCGTTTATCCCCTCCATTATCAAGCTTACAAAAAGCCTTGCTATTCCTGCCTGGTTTCCGTGGGCATCTGGAGCTTGGTGGGATTCCACGGTGTTCTCCTCTTTGCTCTCGAGACTTCCAGGGACACCAACTCTAGCCTTTTCTCTGGTAACAGTTCTTCCTGCTACCGCAACTTCAGTGAAGACCAGCTGGCTTTATTGGTCCCTGTGCGGCTGGAACTCTCTGTCGTCTTGTTCTTTCTCCCTTTGCTAATCACAGCTTTTTGTTACGCTGGATGTATCCGTGTCCTGGTTGGGTCGCATCTCCATCTGCGGAAGAAACGCCGTGCAGTACGGGTGGCCGTGGCCACTTTGTCTGTTTTTGTCCTCTGTTTTGGCCCTTATAACATATCCCATGTTGTAGGCTTCGTCTATGGGGAGGATGTTTGGTGGCGCACTGTGGCTCTGCTTCCAACTGCGTGCAATGCTTTTCTGGATCCCCTCATCTTCTACTTCCTCTCCTCTGCCATGGATGATGGGATTGTTCAAGTTTGGCGCTCGCTGAGAGACAAATATAGCTCCATCCGGATGAAGATTGTCTTGGCTCATGGAAAAGCAAAGATCCAACAGGGAGACAGTGGTGTTGACTGAATTCTTCGTTTTCCATGATGACTTCTGTCCTGTTTTCTCTAACATATGGGATTAGACTGTCATACTTTAACCATTCAGGAAAGGAGTTGGTCTTCTCAGCATTCACGAGGAAGAACAAATGTGAGCTGTGCTGTAGGTACAGTATGCAGCATATAGGCTGCCTGACCAAATGCTAAGCTAAAAAATTTATACAGGTGAGGGACCAGCTAAAGAAATGTTGTCTTAGGTCTGTACCTTTTTTATTCTCAGTGCCTTTACCTGGCACTGAGAAGACAGCAGTTGAATTCAACAGCTCTGAGTGAGGGATCTGCCCCACCCAAGTGGAAACCGGTCTTGCAAAGCTTTTGATGAGATTAATAGCAGAAACTGTGGCGAAGTGAGAACATTCAACGGCAACCTTCTGTTCACATTTTTGGAATTAGAGTGGAAAGATGAATTGGACAACAGACTTGGTGTAAACAATCCAGAAGAGTTATAAATTCGGAGATCTTTCATTTTCTCTGGGAAATATTCTGCAGAAACCGAGCTCACCACTGGGGTGTAGGCATGCATTTCTCAAGGGCTAAGAGGCTCACAACTTTGAATGTGATCAAATGCATATTATCTGCGAATAATTGTTTATTTAAAATATATTGAGGGGGAAAAAACTGACAGAGGATCCTTAACTTTTATATTTTAATAATATGTCTTATGTAAATGAAGATTTTGTCCTTTTTTGAGTAGGGAAGTTGTATCTTGTATGCTCTTTTAGTACCTTTGAAATAATATTTCAGGTTCTTCCTTACAGCCAGTGGCTGTTAACAGCAAAAAGAACAAAGGGATGAATAGAATCTTTCTTTTTCACTCTTTTTTAGATGCCTTCTTCCTAATATTTGGTGCTGGAGGCAACCTTCCCTCCCTGCATAGTTGGGTTTATGTAGAGGAAAATCAGGGAGACCTTTCACCTCATTCCTTCTCAGTTTAACCTATCTCAGAATTATGGGGGGAAATAGAAGGAGGAAACTCTGTGTCCTTCACCTTGAGTTCCTGAATGAAAGGAGGAGACAGACAACTTATCAATAACAAAAGAATAGTATGGAGCATTCAGTGCTCATGCAGATGTTTGCACAGACATGAGCTTTCCCACACAAAAGATGTCCCTTTTTGAAAATGCAAGACCAGCTTGCTGTTAATGAGTGAGGTTGTGAAAAGGATTGGAATGAGGTCCAGGGGAGCTAAATGTTTTCTCACTTATAGCCTTAGCTGCATCAGTATCACAGGAGAAAGGAAACCAGATGTCTTCTCCTCACTGATCTCAAATTTGATTCCACTCTCAAACTGCACTTGTATTATGAGTTATCTTGAGGTAAGATGGGAAATTTGTAAATTTAATAGATTATACACACACACACACACACATATACTCTGTCTGTCTGTGTGTGTGTATAATCTATTAAATTTACAAATTTCCCATCTTACCTCAAGATAACTCGTGTGTGTGTGTGTGTGTGTGTGTGTGTGTGTGTGTGTGTATATATATACATACACACACACACACAGTATATATCTATATACTGTATATATCTATATCTATATCATCTATATCTATATCTATCTATATCTATCTATCTATCTATCTATCTATCTATCTATCTATCTATCTATCTATCTATCTATCTATCTATCTATCTATCTATCTATCTATCTATCTATCTATCTATCTATCTATCTATCTACGGTATCTATCTATACACACATACACACACAGAGAGAGGATATAGATAGATGATAGACAGAGATGATATGCAAATATATAGATGATAGATTTTATATCTATCTTTGATTTTATATCTAGATTGTATATCTATCTATGATAGATAGATAGATAGAATGTTTAGATAGATAGATAGATATATAGATTGATAGATAGATAGATAGATAGATAGATAGATAGATTGGTGTGTGCATGAATGGATGGATGGATGGATGGAGGGATGGATGGATGCCTGCATAGTTAGTTGGTTAGATGGATGGATGGATGGATGGATGGATGGATGGATGGATGGATGTTCTCTTCCCCACCCCCCTTCATTCATCCAACATCAACCTTTTTGTATCTTAAGATCACACATTGTAGAATGAAGGAAGGAAGATCACAGCCTTTTTCTGCATTGCACCTCTTCCCTCTTTTGAAGAACATGTCCATATCAGCCTACAGTAATTCCTCCCCTCAAGGATAGGCCCTCAACATTGTCCTCAAGTATCCATTCATATAGCAACCATTCAAAGTTATAACAGCACTGAAAAAAAAATGACTTACAAACAGTATCCACACTTATGACTGTTGCAGCATCTCCAGGGTTACATCATCAAAATTTGGGTGCTTGGCAACAGGTATATATTTATGACTGTTCTCATGGGATTGCCATTTGTAACCTTCCCAGCCAGCTTCTGACAAGGAAAGTCAATGGGGGAAACAGGATTCGCTTAACAATCGCATGATTCATTTAACAAATGCAGTGATTCACTTAACAACTGCTGCAAAAAATGTAATAAAATTGGGTGTGACTCACTTAATAACCCTTTTGCTTAATGATGGAAATTCTGGTCCTAATGCGGTTGTAGGTAGGGGATTACCTGTATGTAAAACAGATTTTTTTCTGGACTAGAAAGATTTTTTTTTCTTGGCATATTCTAGTCCAGTGCTCTGGTGTTCAGGGTGAAGAGGGACATGATGTTTCACACTTTTATTTCAAACACATATTTTAGTCTTCTTCTTTGGACTGACTGTTATTGTCTCTTTGCCGGGTTTTTCCCCCCCTAAAATTTCCCAATATAGTCTTATTCTCTTCAATTGGAATTTCTTAGAGAGCCGCATCCAAGATCTGACTCTGCTTATGTCAAGCATGAAAGATCAGGTCCACATGTAAAGGTCCAGTTAAACTTGGGATTTATTGCTAATCACACCTATGCACAAGAATCTTCTTAACTAATAATTAACACCTGCTTGGGGTTAAATAAGGGTCAATAGAATTCAAAGGAGGTTGGACTTAGTTTGCTTGTGGCTACCTAGAGTTTCTAGGCTGATCTCTCTTTTAACTCATCCACTAGGTTCTGCCATCCTTTTACAGCTTAGCTTTTAAAATATTGACTTGAAAAAGCCACAAAATAGGTACAGCTTTCTCCAAAGCCCATTCTTCCATCAATAAATCTTCAGACCAAACCTAAACACAAACCTTCCTAAATAAAAATATCCCTCCTTTATCTCATTTTTCCTATTTTTGTGGCTTTTTAAGACAATATTTTAAAAGCTAAGCAGAGTTGGATCTGCTTAATATTTGGATGAGATTTTGGCCCCACTTCAATTTTAGATATCCGTTGGAAGATTAAAATTCAATAAATGTACTTCATGACAATAAATAATAGAGTGAAATAATAGAAGTAAACTGTATCCTTTCACAAATCAGCTCTTTCTATTGATAATGATCTGTCCAAATACTTGGATTATTTTAAAAAATAATGATGATTATTCCTCCACCTTTGATTTTTGTTCCTCCTAACGTGATAAGTAAAGGTACATCAGAATTAAGCTTCGGTCTTAACATCTAGACACAATAGATCAGGAGACCAAACTAGAAAACAAGGAACTCCCATCATGACCATTAACCATACTGTCTGGGTCAGAGGTGGGTTCCTCCCGGTTCAGACTGGTTCGCCTGAACCGGTAGAGACCCGCTGGTGATGTCACGATGATGTCACGGAACCGGTTCTGTCAGTGCTGGTCCGTGGGCGCCGCCATCTTTTTTTTTAATTTCTTTTTTGATTTTTTTTTTTTTTTTTTTTTTTTTTTTTTTTTTTTTTTTTTTTTTCTTTTTTTGTAGTTTTGTTTTTTTTTTTTTGCTTTTGTTGTTTTTTTGTTTTTGGTTTTTTTTTTTTTATATGTTTGTGCGCATGCGTCGCCATCTTGTTTTCGGCTTTTTTTTAAAAAAAAAATTCAGATTTTTCGGCACTGCACAAGGCGCGGCCATGCGGTGTGGGAGGAAACGAACCGGCAGCGAGGTAAGTTAGAACCCACCCCTGGTCTGGGTTTGATGTGAATTGGAGTCCAACAGTGTTTGGAGTACTGCATTTCTTGGAATACCCTGATCATACAGTTGGAGCAATACCATATCAACCATCACGTTCTAGTGATTTTCCTGAGAATGTAAATTACTTTTCTTGGTTTCAACTGCTTCCTCATTTGGTCAAAAACTTAACTTGGGTGAATAGAGATTCCTTTTTTGGCAAGTCCTATTTCTCAACTATGTCTGATAGTAACTCATACTTATGCACGTATGTGTTTGGGGTTGGGTGGAAGAAGCATTGGATTGATTTAAAATTTTTTTTAATTTACCATATCCAAAATAATCCAGACAATGTAAGGTTTCCTGCTTGAGCAAGGGGTTGGACCAGATGAGCTCCAAGGTCCCTTCCAACTCTGTTATTCTATTCTATTCTCCCTCTCTCTTTCTTTCTTTCTTTCTTTCTTTCTTTCTTTCTTTCTTTCTTTCTTTCTTTCTTTCTTTCTTTCTTTCTTTCTTTCTTTCTTTCCATATCATCAAATTCTGTGCTATCTTTGATAGTTTACAATGAACCACATACCGTTAATACCTTCTGTTCGTTTCAAGAAGAGATTAGCTAAAGGAAGTTGATTTTTTTGGCCCGTAAGATTGAAAAGTCTGTTACATAGCATTTTTCTTTCTTGTCCCGTCCCCTCTGTCATTTTTGGAACATGGCTAGTTGAAAAGCTATTAGGTACACTGGTAATCTGTTCATTACCCTGGATTTAACAGTCTCCTCAAATTCTCGGGAAGTTACCTTCCTGAGTATTATAGGGTTAGGGTTAGGGTCAGCAATATCAGGCTGGGTGGAATAGTAATCTATATGGCAAGTCAGATAGTATTAAAAAGGCCAAAAAAATAAAAATAAAATAAAAATCTTTTCTTTGAGTTTTATGTAGGTTGAGCTAATATCACATCAGTTCTCAAGATAGTTCTAAATTTTTGGCATTCTGTATTTGCCTTACTTTAAACATTGCTCCTTTACATCAGGAACCCCACTATGATAGATTGAGAAATTACAGGAACAGTTTTCACAAAAAAATCTCATGTGTTTCCTTTTCAGGACATCTTCCCCCATTGTCTGCAGAATATGAGCCACTAAATGCAGTTTCACAATGTTTTATTTGTGTTTCTGAACAATCATAATGAGACTATGGGGGCAAGTTTTGGATAGATATCAAACAAATCTGGCCTATTTCAGAAAAATCCTGATCTGGAGCATTAAGCAGGACTTGAAAAGAAGACCTTTGAATACATGTCTATGCTATCTATCAGTACCCAAACTCGCATGGTTAGTATCTCTATATTAGGTCCCAGTGGCCATTCCATACATTGCTGAAAGTGTGGTTTACCAATTGAGAAAGAGGATATTGTTATGCAAACAAGCAGCTGCAAGCTTCCCCATTGTGAGTGGGAAAGACTTAGAAAGAAATTCAGAAAGTCTCCCGGGATAAATAGTTTCGAAACCAAAAGCACTTCAGTTGCTACAGAGAACTCTGTAAGAACCATGCTTGGAAACGAAATAATATTTTGATTGAAGAAGCTGCCCAAAAGCCAAAAATCACCCCTTCTCTCCAGGTTTGGTTTCTATCATCCATCACCACCACTACACGAATTGGCATCATCACCCAGTAAGGATGGGGTATCTACTGTGAGTTTCTTTAAGGATCTACCAATCACAAGACAGCAACACTGCTTTGTTCTTCCTGCTGCCACCACATACTCATCAGCCTAGATCAGGGGTCCCCAAACTTGACAACTTTAAGACTTGTGGACTTCAACTCCCAGAATTCTCCAGCCAGCTGGCTGGAGAATTCTGGGAGTTGAAGTCCACAAGTCTTAAAGTTGCCAAGCTTGAAGACCTCTGGCCTAGATCAAGGTGTCACTTTGATATTTGCTTCAGGAGGCCTTTGTGTATGGGAGTGGGGTGGGAAACATGCTTAAAACCATGATAAATAGGACAGTCAAACGGGACAAGTGGCAGGTACATGATGTATAAGATGTGTTTGCCAAAACCCATCCCTGAAAGTAATCTCAGGGTCAAAACATTGGTTTTCAATAAGAACGAACACAGCCGCTAAGAAAAATAACCAAACTGTTTATTTCAGCATAGAAGCCTAGTGCTTTTGTATATAGGCAGCTACTTCAACAGTAATCACTCAGAAAAGCACAAAGATCTTTCTTTCCCTATGGTGTCAGGCACATGGCTTCTTCTGAATCTCTACAGGTTTTATCTACCACAATCTAGTTGCATACAATGTCCCACCAAAACCAACAAGGTGAAATATGATCTGTTGGTTCCAGAATGATATATGTGAACGTTGCAATTGATGCTTCTCACAAAACTGAAAATTGGATTCAGGAGATTCAAAGTAATCTCACATCAGTGTTCATTTCAGGTCCTGCTAAAAAAAACCCCAAAAAAACAAAAGTAGATCTAGGCTAGTGAATCTTCTAGGCAGACGTGACCTTCTGGAGTTGTTGTTTTCTGCTGGCAGAATGGTGCCACTGTCCCATCCCCTCCCTGTCTTACTCTGAGATTTGAAAGTTGGGATAACTGCCTGAAAGGCCAAAGAACTAAACAGCTGAACAGAAATATAATTAAGGCTAAGAACCCTTGAGTTTCAGAGGAGCTTACCCGAACAATTCCTTCAAACAAAGATATCATATTGGACAAATATTTTTAAGAGATACTGGTCCATCACAAGCTTTGTGGCTGTCAGAGGAGTGGAGCTGCAGCTATCAAGTGCTAAAAGAAAAGGATGATCTAACTGGTCTTGGGCTATGAACAGTACCAGCTCATTATGACCAAAAAAAAAAAAGCAGCTAGTGAATTTTTTTTTAAGGAGATGGGCATCATAAAAGCCCGCTATGAGAAAATAATTATTGTATTATCAATGTGTACCCTTGTATGCATTCAGCTGATGGGGGCAAAAATCTGTCACAGTGATCCCGCTGGTTATCCATATGTATTATTGTTTACCTGTGACAAAGTCTCAAATACTCTTCATGAAGTCTGGAGTCTTTAGCAAAAAAGTGAACATGGAATTCTCTGAAAGTCTTGAAAGTCTGAGAACTATAAGCAGATGTCATCTTATCTTATCTGGAAAGAGCCGAGGTGGCGCAGTGGTTAGAGTGCAGCACTGCAGGCTACTTCAGCTGACTGCTAGCTGCAGTTCGGCGGTTCAAATCTCACCGGCTCAAGGTTGACTCAGCCTTCCATCCTTCCGAGGTGGGTAAAATGAGGACCCAGATTGTTGGGGGCAATATGCTAACTCTGTAAACCGCTTAGAGAGGGCTGTGAAAGCACTGTGAAGCGGTATATAAGTCTAAGTGCTATTGCTATTGCTATCTTTGATGATAGTCAAAATAACTCAAAGTTGCTGTAAGCAAGTCAGGAGCAGCAGGCAAGTTTTCCAAACATGATTTGAACATTAGTTGTTGCCACTCAAAATGAATTTCTTCAGGCATTATTTCACACTCACTTGGATATATCTGGTGTTGTGATCATGTTTAGCTTAGGTGTTCTTGGGAGTCAGAAGTCATTGCTCTGTCTAATGAGACTTTTCTGAGTGATCACTCGTCTAATGTCACAGATGGTTCCAGGGTTGCAAAAGGGGTGGGGGTACTAGATCCTGCCAGTATACTGGGGAGGTTTCCAAGAGATAACTCACCAGCTTCTCCTTTTTTGGCATTGTCCCTATAAGACCTGCAGCAACATGGACAGCAGGATGATGTATGATTCCGGAGTTTCTTGCAGATGCCAATCCAACATTCTGTAAATGTCCTACGGATGGTGGAGGAAGAGAAGAAGAAAATTACAGGATCCAACACCGTATTGAGGGAAGTCAGGCAGAACGTCTCTGTTCTCCAGGGAGGACTTTCTTTCATCACAAAGCCCACAATGTGGGAGATATTGTAGGGAGCAAAGGCCAGAGTGAAATTGAGTAAGGTGGCCACAGCTAAGCCCATGGCCCTTTGCCTCTTCTGGGGCTTAATGTTTGGCATGGTGTTCAAGATGCGGATCACGTTGACATAGCAGGAAACAGTGACAAGGAAAGGAAGTAAGAAGAGGACAAAGAAGAGCTCCAGGCGGAAAGGGAGGACAATGGCACGCTGTTCAGGGGAGAAGTCATGGTAGCAAGTGACGTTATCCGCATGACTCCACGAATTTCCAGGGAGATAGTGAACAATGAAGACAATGCAACCACAATGGGAACAAGCCAAAAACCAGAAGAAAAGGCTGGCAATTTTTGCGTAGGTTGGTCTGCGGTTCAACTTGTGCTTAACAGGGTAGGCAATACACAGATAGCGCTCTATGCTGACTCCCATGAGGAACAGGGTGCTGATATAAATGCTGCTGTAGAAGAAGAAGTTTGCCAGTGGGCAAAGAATGGAAGGAAGAGGCCATGTGAAACCTTGAGCAACTTCTGCCATCTTGAAGGGCAAAAAGATCAGAAGGAAAAGGTCAGAAATGGTCAAATTGAGCAACAGGATATCTATGGGTACCGGCTTGTGACGCACTTTCCTCAGGAAAGAGTAGCAGGCCAGAAGGTTGCAAGGCAGACCAACGACGAAGGCAATGATATAGATAGTAAGGACCACGGTATTGTTCTCCATCTTCTCAGATTCTGTAAAGGAATTTGACATAATCAGATGTTTTAAAAAACCAACAAAAGTGTTTCTTATTCCTCAAGGCTGAAGGATATTTTTCTGTCTCTAAGGTTAGTTTCAGTTGGCCCTTTGGGGAAGGATGAATCCGTTTCCTCAATGGTCCTAAAACAGATTTTCCAATGCTCTAGTGGTGCTCAGATCTTATCCATGGATAGATCATCTTCCCTCCTTTGCTCATCTGACTACATAGAGGCGAGTTTAGTTCATCTCTTTTTCTCCCTTCATCTCTAACCCGACGCCAGCTCGCAGCTTCTCATACTTGTATATTCTTGTATCAGGGGTGGGTTCTAATTTTTTTTACTACCGGTTCTGTGGGCGTGGCTTATTTTGTGGGTGTGGCTTGATGGTCATGTGATGGTGGGTGTGGCTTCATGGTCATGTGACTTGGCAGGCGAGGCTTGGTGGTCATGTGACTGGGTGGGCGTGGACAACTCAATGTCACTCACGTCAAGGGGTGCCTCGCCTGGCCCCTCCCCTACCAGCCATTCCTTGTCACACCCAGCCTCAACGTATCTATAGTTCTGTAAAAATGTTGTTCACCTTTTTTCAACTTTATTATCTACATACTATATATCCGTGATGGCAAACCTATGGCACACGTGCCACAGGTGGCACGCGGAGCCATATCTGACGGCATGCGAGCTGTTGCCCTAGCTCAGCTCCAGCGCGCATGTGCATGCCAGCCATCTGATTTTCGGCTTGCGCAGAGGCTCTGGGAGGGTGTTTTCGGACTCCGGAGGGCTTCTGGAGGGCCTCCGGAGGGCCTCCAGGGGGCGGGGGAGGCCGTTTTTGCCCTCCCCAGGCTCTAAGAAAGCCTCTGGAGCCTGGGGAGGGCAAAAAATGGGCCTACCAGGCCCACCAGGTTTCTGGCCTCCGGAGGGCCTCCGGGTCTGCGCCGCCGCGCAGGCGCGCGCCCCTCCCCCCGGCCAGCTGTTTTTTGGGTATCTGCCGCGCATGCGCAGGGGGTGGGGCACATGGGGGGATTGAATTATGGGTGTGGGCACGCACGCATGCACGCGCAATAGCCCGCGCGCATGCGCTTTTGGCACCTCAGGAAAAAAGGTTCGCCATCACTGCTATATATGTACTTTCATGGACCACTGAAAGGAGGAAATGGCTCACATGCTTTGCCCAAGAGTGTGATAGGTAACAGGCTTTTAAGGGGCTGCCAGAAAGAAGGGGGGGGCAATGTATTTTCCAAAGCACCAGAAGGCAAAACAAGAAGCAATAGATGGAAACTGAACAAAGAGAGAAGCAACCTAAAACTAAGGAGAAACTTCCTGACAGTGAGAACCAATATAGGTGCAGAAATATTTCAGTCATAATTGCACATATAAAATAGCCATTCATGCAATACAAATAGCATATTGTTCAAAACAGTAATTCGTATTATGGCTGATGTTTGACAGCAAGCCTAAAAGTAAAAAATCACAAGAGTGCTTCTTTCTCTGTATGTATACAAAACATCACATACTAGGAATAGCATATTAAGTTTGACTTATGCAACCTGATGTCCAAAA
>QLTV01003112.1:816203-826689 GCA_003457575.1 Thermophis baileyi | reverse complement strand
TGTCGTATCATCTGCAAACTTCAATACTTTTACAGAGGGATCTTTTGAGATGCAGTCATTGGTGTATAGAGAGAGGAGAAGTGGAGAGAGCACACAGCCCTGGTGGGCTCCTGTGCTAATTGTTCCGGTATCTGATGTGATTTTGCCTAGCTTCCACTGCTGCTTCCTGTCTGTTAGGAAGCTTGTGATCCACTTACAAGTGTTTTCAGGTACCGCTAGCTGGTTTAGCTTAGTTCGAAGAGCGTCTGGAATGATGGTATTGAATGCTGAACTAAAGTCTACAAAGAGGACCCTTGCGTAGGTCTTTGGAGATTCAAGATGTTGTAGGATGTAGTGCAGAGCCATATTAACAGCATCATCTGTTGATCTCTTTGCTCGGTATGCAAATTGCAGGGGGTCTAACAGTGGATCCGTGATGGTTTTCAAGTGGGACATCACTAGCCTTTCAAAGTTTTCATAACTACAGATGTTAGAGCAACTGGTCTGTAGTCGTTCAGTTCCTTGATGGTGGGCTTCTTCGGCACTGGGATGATAGTAGAGCGTTTGAAGTAAGAGTTATTCCATTGGTTAATTGCTCTCACCATTAGGAAATTTCTCCTTAGTGCTAGATTGCTTCTCTCCTTAGTTAGTTTCCAACTATTCTTGTCTTGCACTTTTGGTGCTTTGTCTTTGTAGGGGGCCCCTCAATTATTGGAAGAGTGCTATCATGTCCCCTCTGGTCCTTCTTTTCATTAGACTAGACCAGGGGTGTCAAACTTGTGGGCTGTGGGCCGGATGCATCACGCACAGGCCACCCCCACCCCTGGTTTAGTGAAGGGGGAAAAAGTTGCAATACGTCATGTGACAACAACATGATGCCGCGAGTTTGACACCCCTGGACTAGACATACCAAATTCCTGGGTATATGATTTCATATAGATGTCAAAGAGCAGGGGAAAAAGGTCATCACTGCAGCACCCACAATGTGGAGACCGCCAAGGTGACCCACTACCACAGACTGAAATCACCTACTAAAGAAGGAATAGATTAAAAAATACCTCTAATCCCAACGGGCACATATTATCATATGTGGTGGACTTGTGTTAAAGAAAAAAAAGGGGGGGGGGCAAAAATACATAAGTGGTTAGAAAAGATGATAGGAAAACATGTAGAGTTTAAACCTGAACTGTTTTTATTAGGTCTAACATCAGAAAAACTTGATAAGCAAAGTATATGTATTTAATATTGCATGTCTTAAGAGCAGCGAGGATTATATTTGCACAATATTGGAAAAATGAAGAAACACCACAAGACGAAGAGATAATTAGGAAGATACTGGATTGTGCAGAAATGGACAGACTTACGCTGAAGATTGAACAGAAAAAAGACACAGAATATTATCAAACAAACATATTTTACCAGTGGTTGGAAAAAAGGGGTGGAGATTAAGAATGTAATCTATATTGTTAAGCAAATTAAATAACAGCGACAACATGATGTTTATTAAGCACTATCAAAATGTAAACAACAGAAAATCAATAAAATCTTTTTTTTTTAAAGTACCTCTAATCCCCAGCCCCAAGTGAACTGTGGACAATGGTACTAAGAACCACTGAAAAATCAGGAGGGATATACCAGCCACACCTAAGTTTTGCCTTAAGTAATCCAAGAAAATACCAATGCAATCTCTGTCCTCATTCTAAATCTTCTTCAGGACCTATTGTCAGATGACAATGAGACAGACATTCTCTAAACAACTTGAAATGTTGTTGTTACCTGTGGAATTCATACAGAGCTAATAGTCTAGTATTAAATGTTTTGTTAATATCACTTGGTGTTTTGATTTGTATATTTTTGGGGTTTGACCCCTATTAACCTGTACTACTGCTACTGAAATTTAAATGCAAATAATATATCACTGAATCACCATTAGCTGTTCCACAGCAAAAACCCTATTTGGTTTCTCTGTTCGGTACCAACACTGTTCATGTTATGAGTATCAATCAGCCTTTCATATCAGAGAATTCCTCCTACTGAATTTTGAATGTTCCATTAGAGAGTAGAAGAAACTTTATTCTCCAGTTTTTGGCTTTGAGTTCTGAACTCTTCAGAGTAAAATTTGAGTCCCTAACATCCCATTGCATGATTCAAAAGGAAGACTTTTTGATACCATTGCAAAGAAAAGAGGAGAATCTTATTAGCATATTGTATACAAATATTTATTCTTGCCTCTTTCACACATTCTTATAATCCCAAATAATTCCTATCAGTTTCTAGTCATTTCAGTGCCAACCCTTTCTTTGACTATATCTCATTTTATCCATATATTTGCTTTTATGTTTAATTCCCACCACATTTTTATTTAAAATCTTACCTGTATTCTAGTGAAATGAGATCACAAACTTCTAATACTGATCCAATTGAAGGATATCAATGCCTACATGAGAAAGCAAAAGCATCTGTCAGTGACAGCAGAGAAATGAAGTTATATTTGCAGAAACTGTGGTCATTAGTAGAAAAAAAAGGAACTTTTTACCAAGAATAATTTGAAATATCTGGTATGCTCTGGAGGAAGTTTTAAATGATGCTGCAAAACTCCTCAATTGCACAATTTACAGCCCTTTATTTATTCCTTATTTAGTTGGGGGTGCAAATCACACTTTGGTGAGAATAAAAGCCTTCTCAGGTTGACCTACAATTGGGAGGGGTGTATCCACACAAGTTGCTCCAAAAAGTCAGGATGTGGGATACCGTCATTTATTGAAACCCCTCCTATTTTTTTGTATGTATTGTAAATGTCATAAGAGAGGATAAAAGTGGGATGAAAAAGAATCCTTATATCAACAGGAATTTTCCAAAGCTTCAAGTTATTCTATGGTCTCAGCACAACATCAATTCTATAGAATGGCAGACAGGTTTGCACAATGCTAGACTAAGCTATTTTAGGATTGGGGAATTCACAGTAGGCGTGTCCTGGGAACCTAATCATTGTGTTAGTATGTTGTGGGAAGCTGTCCGTCCTCTGAACCTACAATATGGATTATTTGTTGAGACATAGTCTGTGAGGCAACCATAGCAACAATATCTGCATATGGCAGAACCTCATTCACCTTGGTTGATCTCAGAAAAGTTAAGCAGGATCAGACTTTTTTAGGATGGAAGATCCAAGGGCTCTGGACTAGAATGAGAACTTTAAAAAAACACCCAGAAGTGAGCCATAACAAAACACTTCCATATTGTGCCTAATAAAACAAGATGAGCATAGATATCTTTCCTAATCTATTCATATCCAAGGTTCTCAGGTTTTGATGTATTAGATGTCAGTAAGTAGCTTTTTTTTGTTTCAAGTTTTTTTGTTTGTTTTACATATACATATCAATGCATGAACAGTGTGACACCTGGGTGTCATACATTCTAATACAAATAAAACTAGTAAAATTAATCATAGTTATTACATTCAACCAACTAATATATTTCTAATAATAATAATACACATTTATATTAAATTATAGTCTATCATTATTTAATTATTCCATGTTTTAATATATTGCTCTAATGCCACTCACCATATTATTTAATCATACATATTAATACCGCCATTCCATTTCTAAGCTTCCCTCTTGTTATTGCTTTTATTTTATTATGTAAAAATGTATACACTAATATTCCCCTTTTCTCTTATTTCTATCTCTTATTCTAACTTTTAATCATGTCACCCTTTTATTAAAAGACGTTTTCTTTCTATCCTACCTAACTTCTAATCATGCCACCAATCTAAAAAAGAAAGGAAAGAAAGAGAAGAAGAAAAGCAAATCAGAACAACAACAACAAAAGAGAAATCCTTTCCTTTCTATCCATCATCTCTTGCCCGTTTCAGTACTTTGGTTGCTATGCTTTTTTTGACTTGCCTCCCATATTCTCTCTTGGCTCTTTATCTCTGTCTGCATCTACTTCTTGGATATTCAATCTAAGTATTTCTCCCATCTCTACCCTCTTCCACTGCCTACTTTCCAAAATTTCTGCCCAAACCCCTATCTCCCTTTCAAAAGTATCTTCCTGTATCTCCAATTTTCTTTTCAACTCTCTTAAGATATTTTCCCCCTGGTTTAATTCACCAATCACTGTTATTTTTATTATTATCTCCTCCTTGTCTTCTTCTTTTGTTTGCTGGTTCTTCAGTTCAATCTTTTCCTCCATTTCTTCTGTTAGCTCCTCCCTTTTCTAAGCGTCTTGATCTTTACTCATCATCCCTCATATAGTATTTTCCATTTTTTTCCATAATCTCCTTAAATCCTTTCTCCATGATGTCCTTTGTGCTTTGGAAAATCAACGTCATCTCCTTCAAAGTTCCACTCATTTCTTCCTTATGAAGCATCTTATTTTGTTTTAAAAAATCCAACTTTTGTCCAGTAGTCCAAGAACCATTTATTCAGACTTGAAGTTGCTCTTCAAGAAGTACACTAATCACAGTTCTTTGTATCCCATAGGTAATCAATCAGTTCCATTTAAATAGTCCCAGAAGTTAATGTATCAAAAGCCTCTTTAGGTCCCCTTTACAGATTCAATCTTCTAGCATAACATTCAGGGATCACTTTAATTAAATAACTTCCTTGTTCTCATATTTGAGTCTCCAGTAGTCATGGGGTAGTTAGATATAACCCTGTAAATATTTTCACAATCCTTCATATAAGTATTCCCAGACTTGTATATTTTCCTTTCGTCAGCAGGTGGTGCTCTCAACTTAAATTTCAGTGTTGCCACTAGTCAGTCTAATTTTAGTCTTTCAATCATAATTTTAATTGTAGTTCAATTAAAGAAGCAGGATAAGTTTTTTAAGTAAATAATTCCAGCATTTTAAAATGCCTTCCCATTACTTCATCTTCCCAGTTTAAGAGTCCAATTTTCTATATTTTTAAAGATTTATTGTTTTTCTCTCTTTGCATCTTTTCCTTCCGGTCTGGTATTTTTCTCAGAATGCTTAATTGCCGCTTTAACAAATAATTCTGAGCAAATAGTTCTAAATTATTCCTTGGGGTTAGGTTTTAAGTGAAAAGGAATCCTCTCCCCCAGTTCCAGTCACTGTTCACCTACTTCGCTCCAGCACCAGTCTTAGTTGTTCCTCGGTTGTCCCAGCTTTGTGGCAGCCATCTTTAGGCCACCTCTTCTCCTCGCTGTGGCTGAGAGGGAAAAAGAACCCCAGGTCAGACAGGAGAGCTGTGACTCCACAACCTTACAGAGCACTCCTCTTTGCTTCAACACCCCTACAGGGCAGCTTTGGCTCCTTTCGGAGCCCACCAACAGGGAGAACTCGGCACGGGAGCGCGGAGACCCACCCCTCGTGTCCCATCTCGCCGCGACATCAACCGGAAGTCATCAGTAAGTAGCTTTTGAAGTGATATCTCTGTTAGTCCCCTGTTTCCCTGAAAATAAGACCTATCCTGAAAATAAGCCCTAGAATGTTGTTACTTGTGCACCTAATGTAAGCCCTACCCCCAAAATAAGCTCTATTTAAGAGCCTGTGCAGCCAGCTGCCCACCCATTCAGTCTGGTTGCTCATGGTGCTGCAGGCATGAGGCACGGTGGGGGGGGGAGCTGCCCTACATGCCCCCACACCGACTTACCTCAGGGCCCCCACAGCCACGCCATCCATGCACCGACACCTGCCTCTCCTTCGTGGTGGCAGCACCAGCAGCCATGTGCAGCAGGAGCCCACGTGGCCACTGGCCCACTTCTTCTGCTTGCTCACAGCTGGAATGGAGCAGGAGGCCAAGCAGCATGTTGGTGTCACAGTCATGAGGTGAGGCAGGTATCGCGGCATGGATGGCCTTGCTGCGGGGGCCCTGAGGTAAACTGGTGCAGGGCACATGGGGCAGCTCCACTACCCCTTGCCTTGCGGTGCTGGCACTGACGTGGTGCATGGCCTCCTGCCCCACTGTGAGCAAGCAGAAGAAGCAGGCCTCCCTTACATGGGGAAAAAGTAAGACACCCCCCAAAAATAAGCCCTAGTGCAGTGTTTGCAAACCTTTTCGGCAAGGAATGCCGAAACGGGAGCGCGCACAAACCTTTTCAGCATCGATGATCTTCTGGTCACCTGGTCTTCCGGTTTCTTGTGTGCATGTGCACACGAAGACCAGCTGTCTGGTGCGCATGCACCAACTCTGCCTTGCCTTTCATGGGTCCTTGTGCCTCTCTGCCTGCCCCCTGCCTGCCCCCCTGGTCCCCGTCCGGGTGGTGGGACATCCCCATTGACAACCAGTTTCCGCAGCCCCGGACAGGGAGAGAAAGTTGGGCGGGGAATGCCACCTCCCTCCGCTGGAAAGCCAGAGCCCCTTTCCAGCCTTGGAGATAAGGGGTGTCAGCGTTCCCAGGGCTCAGGTTGGGGGGCCAGCAGCCGGGAGAGCTTCACCCCAATTCTGGCCGGGATGAAGCACCCCCCCCAGCCCGCCACTGAGAACAAGCCAGCGCATCGCCCCCTCTTATCATTCGGTGGCGCCTTCCCGCTTTCCAGCCATCCCGGCACACCTCTTACCTCTTGGCGGCATCTCCATGCTGCACTCTCCTCCGGCCCTCCTGGGGCAGCTCACCTCCCCGACAGCGGCTCTTCCTCCTTTTCCTCCTGGCTGCTCCAGTATCCCTGCTGGAAGCTGCAGCACGAGAACCGCCGCCGCCCCTCGCAGCAGCAGGAGCAGCGGGGAGGGCAGCTGGCCACCCAGCCAGCAAACCCTGCCCTGCTGCCCCATGCGCTTGAGCTGGCCAGGCGCTCTGGACCACGGACGCGCATCAGTGCTGCATGCTGGAGGGCTGGGGCCACACAAGAAGCCCGCTTGGGCAGGGAGGGAGAGAAGCCCTGGCCCGCCCGTCTTGGCTGGCAGCTCTGCTCCCCTTGCTCTTCCAGGTTCCGGCATGCCGGCCAGCTGGTCTTCACATGCACGGGAGCACCAGAAACTGAAAGAGCAGCTGCCCGGTGCACATGCACGCACTGGGAAGATGATCTTCTGGTTTCTGGCGCGCGCATGTGAAGACCAGCTGGCCGGTGTGCCATAACCCGGAAGAGCAAAGGGCGATGGCTCCGCTTGCCCGGAGAGATGGCTCTGCGTGCCACTTCTGGCACGCATGCCATAGGTTTGCCATCATGGCCCTAGTGCTTATTTTGGGGCCCAAAAGAAAATAAGACCCGGTCTTATTTTCGGGGAAACACGGTCTTTTGCAAGAAAAAAATCCACAGTCTTGTGACTTATTGAAAACTTACTAATTTTATTATCAGAGAGATTTTGATGTATTAAGAGTTTTGGACACAGTTGATGATGGATGGAAGAGAACAGAAAAGGGAAATGAGGAGACGATCTGAAACAAGAGCATAAAATTACCATAGAATGGAAAGGCAGAGTTACTAAAGAATGACCATATAGTTGTGATTAAAACGACATATATTTTAAATGATTACTTTTGCAATTATGCTCAGAATGATCAGCGACAAAAAGAAATGAGGCCACAAAAATATACCAGAAAATGTGGAGAAAGCTGGCTCATAAAACCACCGAGAATTGGACATGATTGAATGGATAACATCACCATCATCACTTTTGTAGTATGAAACACAACAAAACCTGCTGTTGGGCTCATATACACAGAGTAGATGCAGGATACAATTTTTAAAAAACTTTTAATCTCATTTCAGATTCTTCCCTTCTGTTTTTTCCTTTGAAAGAAGAGAATTTTATATTTACTGTATTTTTCGGAGTATAAGACACTCCAGAGTATAAGACGCACCTTAGTTTTTGGGGAGGAAAATAAGAAAAAAAAAATCTGCCTCTGCCTACCAGCATCCATGACTAGCGTTTGGGAGGAAAGCTCCATTTGGGAGGGGCTGCCTTTGCAACCTGCAAAAGCTCCATTAGGGAGGAAAACTCCATTTGGGAGGAAAGCTCCATTTGGGAGGGGCTGCCTTTGCAGCCTTCAAAGCTCTGTTTGGGAGGAAAGCTCCATTTGGGAGGAAAGCTCCGTTTGGGAGGGGCTGCCTTTGCAGCCTCCAAAAGCTCCATTTGGGAGGAGAGCTCCATTTGGGAGGGGCTGCCTTTGCAACCTGCAAAAGCTCCTTTTGGGAGGAAAGCTCCATTTGGGAGGGGCTACCTTTGCAACCTGCAAAAGCTCCATTTGGGAGGAAAGTTCCATTTGGGAGGGGCTGCCTTTGCAGCCTCCAAAAGCTCCATTTTTGGGGCAATGGTCTGTGGCAATCCCTGCAGCCTGGAACAGGTATAAAATGCGACACATGGAGGCTGAAGGGTGGGCGGGGCTCGCCTGGATTTTTTTTTCAGCCTCTGAAACCTCCGTCTGAGAGGCTGGGCGGGGCTACATTCGGAGTATAAGACGCACCAAAATTTTCACCCTCTTTTTTGGGGGAAAAAGGTGCATCTTTAGAGCCGCGGTGGCGCAGTGGTTAGAGTGCAGTACTGCAGGCTACTTCTGCTGATCACCGTCTGCCAGCAGTTTGGCAGATCGAATCTCACCAGGCTCAAGGTTGACTCAGCCTTCCATCCTTCCGAGGTTGGTAAAATGAGGACCCAGATTGTTGGGGGCAATATGCTGACTCTGTAAACCGCTTAGAGAGGGCTGTAAAGCACTGTGAAGCGGTATATAAATCTAAGTGCTATTGCTATTATACTCCTAAAAATACGGTATATATAATGTGAAGTAGAATGAGAACTTTAAAACACATCTACAATTGATGTCACAATGCATGTTTCATTGCTAGCATCTCTTTGTAGCCCAAAGGGGAGCTATTTGTTTGCAGACAATTTAATATTGGCTTGAGTATTGAAGGATATATGCAGTATATGATATTTCAGAATGAAAGATGCGAAGCCTGGGAGAATGTCAGTATTAAGCAAGCAGGTTGCTTCATGTAGCCTAAACCAGAAATGCATAGAAGAATGTACAATGCAGGCAGGTTATGGTGAATCAGTTACTTTTTCTGAGTTTTCAAATAAAAGGAGAAGTTACTGCGGTTTCCAAACTGTTTTAACCCTTTTCCAAGAAGTAAAATAGGAGGAAATCATGACCACCTAGTGAAAAAACTAAAAGACTGAAAAAAATGATGCACTTAGTAATCTTAGTTTAAATCAGTGATTTACTGATTTACCGTGTTACTGTGTTACTGTCAACACAGAAATGACTCATACATAACATCCTTCCTTTGTAAACTACTAGGGCCTGTAGATTTGTTTGTAATCTACATTTTACGGTTTAAACAGTACAAATAATCTGAAAAACCTGGTGTACAAAGCCACCAATATCCCATGACTTTCTGCAAACATGAGCATTATGTGACTGCTCATATGTGACATACGTCGCTGCTAATCACACTCGGCAAAGAATCCTGGGGGTGGTTGCCAGCTTTCTAAAAGGAATAACCTGGGCTGCTCTTGTGCTTTTGCCTTGCCTTTATAAAAAAAAAAAGGGGGGGGAAGTAAGATGGGGATGATAATGCCATTAGGTAACGTGTATTCAAACCAATTTCAAATCATAGAACAGTGGATTAAAGTCACAAGAAGGCAGTCTGCAATTGAATATTGGAAAAAGCTTCTAAGAATCGATAGGCAGTGGAACCGATTATCCAGAAATGTGCTGAGGAATTTTTCATTAGACAGAGACACAGAGAAGGCAGCCATCCATCTAGGATGATTAAATTAAATCAAATCCCATCGAACCTGGGATTAAACTCAGTGGCCTAAATGGTTTATACAAAAAATACAAAGAAGCAGGAAGAAGAGTCAGAATACAATGAGTTTCAGGTCACCCACTTTCAGGGAAGCACTCAATATTTCCACATGCTTCTTATCTGTTACCAAAATCTGAGTTCAAAAGCCACCAGTCTGTTTCAACAGAATGCTTTAGTAGCCTTGGATGAGCTAAGTAAAACCATTTGAAGCTCAACAACCCGCAGAGATGATAAGGCTGAAATTTTTGACCTTTGGTAAGAGCGGAATTTCAGCTTAAGAATTCGTTAAAAACCCTTCACAACCCCACCATTGGTCTGACCCTGACCCTGACCCTAGCCCTAGCCCTAGCCCTAGCCCTAGCCTTAGCCCTAGCCCTAGCCCTAGCCCTAGCCCTAGCCCTAGCCCTAGCCCAAGCCCTAGCCCTAGCCCTAACCCTAACCCTAACCCTAACCCTAGCCCTAGCCCTAGCCCTAGCCCTAGCCCTAGCCCTAGCCCTAGCCCTAGCCCTAGCCCTAGCCCTAGCCCTAGCCCTAACCCTAACCCTAACCCTAACCCTAGCCCTAGCCCTAGCCGTAGCCCTGCTAATGCTAACGCTAACGCTAACGCTAACGCTAACGCTAACCCTAGCCCTAGCCCTAGCCCTAGCCCTAGCCCTAACCCTAACCCTAACCCTAACCCTAACCCTAGCCCTAACCCTAACCCAAAACCTAGCCCTAGCCCTAGCCCTAGCCCTAGCCCTAGCCCTAGCCCTAGCCCTAGCCTCGCCCCAAGCCCTAGCCCTAGCCCTA
>QLTV01003112.1:790306-814193 GCA_003457575.1 Thermophis baileyi | reverse complement strand
CTAGCCCTAGCCCTAGCCCTAGCCCTAGCCCTAGCCCTAGCCCTAGCCCTAGCCCTAGCCCTAGCCCTAGCCCTAGCCCTAGCCCTAGCCCTAGCCCTAGCCCTATTTTAAGGGTCACAAAGGAGCACAATACAGTTGTAAACTTTGCTGAGATCTATTGCATCCTTTCATCCATCCTAAAATAATATTATTTTTTTTTAAAAAAACTGGGCTGAAATGTTGACTTCATCCACTCTGGTGATATTATGATGTTACCAGCCATGCTTCCTATGACCCCAAATCATGACTAGCAAAAAAAAAAAAAAAAAGGGAGAAGGATAAAAAAAAAAAAAGAAGAAAGAAAAAAAAAAAAAAAAAAAAAAAAAAAAAAAAAAAAAAAAAAGGCTAGCACTTAGGCTAATAGCAATAGCAATAGCACTTAGACTTATATACATGCTTTTATACTCTCTCTAAGTGGTTTACAGAGTCAGCCTATTGCCCCCAACAATCTGGGTCCTCATTTTATTGAGTTCAGAAAGATGGGAGGTTGAGTCAACCTTGAGCTGGTTAGGATCGAACTCCTGACTGTGGACAGAGTCAGCCTGCAATTCTGCATTCTAACCACCACAATTTCTAAGATGGGGTGATTCCATATGTATATTGCCATCTGATGAGACCTTGCAGGTACATCTTCTTGTCCACCCCAACCTTTTAGAACAGCCTCCCATATGAGATCAGAGAGACCCCTACTGTTTTAGACTTCCAGAGGGCTGTGAAGACCTGGCTCTTTACCCAAGCATTGGCCAAGGATGGGATGTGGTCCAGCTGTGAGGATGTTTGGTCTGGCTCCTCGAGGGAAGCATAATTTGATTTTTAACCATGAGTGTTTTTCCGGTTTTTCAGGGCAACCTGGTCTACCCAATTATGGGATGGAGCATACTGCCTCCGCTTTCGTCTTTCAGCCCCAATCCAGGAGTTCTTCGCAGGCAGTCGTTTCCGTGACAAACTATAAATTCAACACATTTTTAACCATGCTTTATGGATTGTTGCGAGCCACTCAAGTCATTGCATGAGATAGATAGCCATCCAAATTGGTCAGTGTGGAACTGTTTATGGAGGCTGTTTCGTTCCAGTTTGAGTACTTTTTTTTAAGTGAAGTTTTTTTTTATTTATATATACTGTAAATATTTTGAAGACAGTGTATTGTCCAGGCATTTCATTTTACAGAAGAAAAAAAAATATAACAGATATACTGATAGTGGTACTGATAATACACGTAATAATTATAACCATATTTATAATTATGTTAGCTTATTTATGATCATATTAATTGTACTAGTGTGCTTATAATTATAGACAACATTCATATTTTACTTACATATAACAATGATCTTTCTTCATCTAATTTCTACCTCTTATCTATAGCCATTGATAAAACATATTCCACATTGAATAGTACTCTGTATTTCCTTTATCTTTTATTTTCAATGTCAATCTATCCATCTCTGCACAGTCTAATATTTTCCAAATTATGTTTTCATCTGGTGGGGTGTTCTCATTTTTCCAATTCTCACTGCTGTCAATACATGTAGCATGAAGTATATAGTCCCTTTATCATAACTTTCTGGTATTATACCTAATACCAAAAATATTTCTGGCTTTAAATCTATATGCTGCTTAATCATCTTTTCCAGCCATGTACTGTATGTATTTTTGTCCAATATTTTCTTGCTTTCATACATTTCCACCACATATGATAATAAGTACCTGGAGCAGTGGTGAAATCCAATTTTTTTTACTACCGGTTCTGTGGGCGTGGCTTGGTGGGCATGTTGTGGCTTGGTGGGTGTGGTGTGGCTTGGTGGGCATGGCAGGGGAAGGGTACTGCAAAATCTCCATTCCCACCCCACTCCAGGGGAAGGATACTGCAAAATCCCCATTCCCTCCCCACTCCTGGGGGAAGGATGCTGCAAAATCTCCATTCCCACCCCACTCTGGGGCCAGCCAGAGGTGGTATTTGCCGGTTCTTCGAACTACTCAAAATTTCCACTACCGGTTCTCCGAACTACTCAAAATTTCCGCTACCGGTTCTCCAGAACCTGTCAGAACCTGCTGGATTTCACCCCTGACCTGGAGTCTTGAGTACTGAGTTCCCTGTTCAATGTGAAGATGCAAGGTGAACACAGCAAGTATTCTTATTAAATGCAGGAGGGGAACAAAGAGGGCGAAACCATTGCCAGTCCCTTAAACATATTGATTATTTGGAGTTTAATAACAGTAGAAAATATAGCATCTTCCAAGGTCTGAATGCAACCAGATACAACTAGTTTCCAAACTCATTAACTCCTTGATCTTTTTTTTCCTCCTCTACAATGTTAGCTGAATTTCCCAGGGCTCAAATCAATATTACAAGTACAATTGAGAGACTGTCCCCGCTGAACATCAAATTGAAAACCTTCCACTTATACATAATTGCATTCAATAAAGTACACACTGTTGATTTGTCCTGCCTGATGGTTGATGAAAAGATGAGAAAAAGCTTTGCCATGGCGTATTGAAAGGAAAGGCTTAGTAGACAATTATATACCTTAGTTATCATTTTTTCTTCTGTGCCTGTTCATACCTTGTCGATTTCTTGTTTTTCATTTTGAAAACCCTCTTGTTTCAAATCCTTTTTATATTTTTTTTGTATCTGTAGGTAGGGCCACCCGTCTATCTTAATTCCCTGTGTTTGCAATTCCTGGTTTGATTTTAAATTTCCTTGTTTATCTAGCAATTCCTTATAGGTTACTATCTTATTTAAGTCTGTAACATTTGGGTAGCTCAATGCTTCCATAGTTGAAACCCATCTCGGAATTTTTATATAAAATTTTTGTTTAATTTTCCTCCAAACTTCAAATAATGCATCTTTCACCTGGTGCCTATGAAAATATTTATGTGTTTTATCCTTTCCCTCCCACAGGAATGCATGCCAATCCCGTTGTAAATCGTGCCCTTCAATTGCTAATATTCTTCTTTTTTTTAACATTACCCATTCTCTAATCCACGTTGCTGCGGCTGCCTGATAATATAGTTCCCAGTCTGGAAAGCCAAAGCCCCCTCTCAGTCTGGAATCCTGTAGTAATTTAAATTTTATTCTTGCCTTTTTCCCTTGCCATACAAATTTTAATGTTATTTTATTTAATTCTTCAAAAAAACTTTATTTAATTTTATTGGAATTGTTTGGAATAAGTATAGGATTTTAAGTAATATGTTCATTTTAAGAGTGGCAATTCTTCCTACTAATGATAACTGTAATTTTGTCCAGTTTTTCAAATCTGTGGTAGTAGTTTGATATAATTGTCTTCTTTTATGGAGGAGCATTTTGCGGTCAGCCAGATCCCTAGATATTTTGCTTTTTTAACTATTTGGAATTCTAATCTTCTTTCTAATTCTTTATTTTGCTCTTGTGTAAGATTTTTGGTTATTATTTTTGTTTTATTTTTATTTATTTTTAGCCCTGCTACCTTCCCAAATTCCTGTAATTCTCTAATTAATGTTTCCCCCGTTTCCAATGGGTCTTCAATTATAAATGTCATATCGTCGGCGAATGCCTGTAATTTATACTCCTCTTTTCTTGCTCTCAACCCTTTTATATCTTGATTTTCCCTAATTCGTTTTAACAAAATTTCTAGTGAAAGTATAAATAATAACGGTGATAATGGGCATCCTTGTCTGACCCCTTTTTCAATTTTAACTCTTTCTGTTGACTCTCCATTTTATAATATTTTGGCTGTTTGATTTGAATATATTGTTTTAATCATTTTAGTAAAATGGAGGAGGAAGTTGTAAAAGAATCAATGATAGCATGGGCCAAAAACTTTGGGTACAACATCAAATTAGAGTATTGGGAACAAATTTGGAAAATAATTACAAATTGACTATGTCAGCCACATATAAAGAAAACACATATAAAATGTTTTATAGTAAAAAATTTGGAATAGATGGTATAATTGGCTTGAAAGGGAAAGTAAAATTAATGTGTAAAGCAATATAAAATGATGTAACAAAATAAATGTAAATGTAAAATGTAAATAGATGTAAAGTAATATACAATATGTATAAAATTGTAAATAGAAATAAGAATGTTTAAGTTAAGAATAAGAGCCTGAAATACGGAAAATGTAGAACGAAGAAGAAACTTCCGATAGCGACAAGCTGTATTAGTGAAATTATGTGTTGTCTTTTTAATGTGAAAAATCAATAAAGAGTATTTAAAAAAAAAGAAAGGAAAGGAAAGGCTTAAGGACATATTTCAAAGAAGGAGTGAAGAGCGTCTCTCAGAACAATGGATGGATTCTCCCTGCTCTGGTAAACGAATGAGTTGATAAGCAATGGCAACATGTGAAAAATTGGAAAGAGGAGGAAAACAGTACATATTCGAGGATAGAGACTTTTTTCCTTCACTTTGCTAGGGTTTCAACTGAAAGGTAAGGATGCCATTAAACTTTATTCTTGGTGCTTAAGAAAATATCTATGCTGTTTACTTGGAAAGAACATGGAAGAGCTACGCTATTGTTTTCTTCTATGTTGTCTTTCTAACTTTGCAATTTAGTCTATAATTCTGGGATTCTCTTGTGGTCTCTACCCAAATGCTTATTAAATCCATTCTCGATTAGCTTCCAAACCCAGACAGGATTGGTCAGTGCTCCTACTATTGCTGCCTCTCACAAAAAGACTTCCATTTTCAGATTAAAATAGTAGTTCTTTGCAAGAGTGCTGACATTCTTAGCAGAAAACTAAGGTTTTGTTTCAAGTGTTTGAAAACATGTAGTTGAAATACACTTTTGAGTGCATTTTCCCAACATAATATCACACATTTGATCCTAATTATGGAAATTTTTCAGGCCAAGGGCCACAAGGAGTCTTGTGTGGTGTGCTAAGGATACCATACAAAGATAGGAGGAGAAAGGACAGAGAAGTGATAAGGCACAATGGTAAACTCAATTGGATTTTATTAAAACCATCAGTATAGTTCCTATGATTGCATCTTTACTTTTTTTTAGTGACAATCACAAGGTAATTGTCTACTTCTTGATCTCTTGGTCCATCACCCTCTTTAAGAAACAGTTGGCCTATATCCTTGTGCCATTCTGTTTAACTTGGCAGCACATGTCTTTCTCACAAATAAATACAGCAAGCCATAAAATTAATCCAGTGAGTCCAACGCCAAAGTTTTCTGCAAAGATTTCCTTCAACCAACTCCTGAAATGGGACAAAAACATTGTCTTGGACATAGTATAGTTCCCCCTTCCCAGTGGAAGTCCTCTCCCTGGTTTTTGTTTTCTTTTTGAGAAAGGAAGGCATGAAAAAATAAATAAAGAAAAGGGAGATACTGTCTTATTTGGAGCAGTATGTCTGTAGTTTGCATGACACATTTTGTTGTTTTTGATAATGTTGGAAGAAAAGGAGAATGAGGAGGAAGACAAAGCAGTTAGAATCTACTAGTTAGTAGTTTTATGTCCAGCTGCCAGTAGGTGGAACCAGCAACATTTAAAAAGACGAGATTCCAGTAAGAATTTTGATTTTGGAGGAAAAAGATTCCATCCAGCTGATATCTTGGAATAAAATAAGTTATCTTGTTATTCAGATTAGTAGCAGTGGTGGATTCTTTGCCATGGACCAGGTTTTTTTTTTGGCTAGCCTTATAAGAACATGCAAGGCAGCTTTGATTAATACTCCCAGTGTCAGGCTCCAAGTAATGCACCCATCACAAATCGAACTCCGAGGCATTGCTTTTCCTCAAAGAACAAATTTATTTAGATACACCATCTTGGCGTTACTGGTGAAAAGCCAGTACTAAAGTTCCCAGGCTTTTCACCCCAATATAAGTTTCAGTTTCTCAAGTTTCCAAAACAACTGTCACATTGTCCAACCAAGATGAGAGATGGTTGCTCAGCGACAACTCTCCTCCTCCGGTCAGCCAGACCAGGGGTGGGTTCCTCCTGGTTTGGACCGGTTCTCCCAAACCTGCAGTGGCCTGCTGGTGACATCACGATGATGTCACCGAACCGGATCGGTCGGTGCCGGTCCGTGGGGGCCGCCATCTTTTTTTTAATTTTATTTTTTAACAATTTTTAAATTTTTTTAAATTTTTTATTTCCTTCTGAGCATGCGCAGAAGCTGACTTCTGGCACTGTGCATGCGGTCACCATCTTTTTATTGGCTTTGTGTTGTTGTTTTTTTGGATTTTTTGTTACTGCGCATGCGTGCGCGGGAGGGAGTGAACCGGCAGCGAGGTAAGTTGGAACCCATCCCTGAGCCAGACGTTGGAATGTGGTTGACTCATCAGTTAGGAATGCTGTTTTGACTGAAGGCTCCATCCCCTCTTCAGCTCCAAACTGTGTCCAGCTGAATGCAGGTCAGAATGCCCAAGGATACAAACAATCCCACACCCCAATCAAATTCAGGCTTGACAGGCTGCCCCCCCTCAACAGAAGGAACAACCCTGCAGAGAAGATGACAAACCCTCCTTAGTGTGAGGCTGTTATTGGGCACGTGTCCCACCTAGTCTGACGATTGGAAGTAGGAGGTCAAAAACGCTTCTTCCTTGCTGGAAGTATAGAAAGATGTTGAATTCTCCTGAGGAGGAAAAGGCCAGATTCTTCAGCAGAGAGAGAGAGAGAAAGAGAAGGACAATAAGGTTCTGCTGATGAAGGAATGAAGGACCTACCCGCTATTAATTTGGTGAACTTTTTAAAGGATTTGAATAGGAGGTTTGAAGGACTTTATGGTCAGAGGAATAGGTTATATATACTGATGTGAAAGGCTGGTAGATTTTTATCACAGGAGTACAGTTTTTAAGCTACATGGAGATCCACCATTGGCCATATACCAAAATGGAAAGTTACTTTAAGAATTTACATATCTTGTATGTCTCTTGGGGTTAATGCACTTGCTTAGAGGCAAGAATGTATTGGGGAATGTAGGTGAAACATAGTGAGTCACTCATGGGGTGATAAGAGTATAGGAAGGGGAAATGTCATTATGTGAAAAGTGTTAAACCTTTCACATAATGACACTGGTTAAGATGGCCTCACTGAACTAACAGAAAGACTATCGGACAACAAGCAAACACTTAGGAGGATGGATATTATGACTATATCTATATCTGTCTATCTGTTCAATCACAAAGAGACACATTTTTTCCTGTGCTTTAGAGAAAACGAATATGAACATAAGATGTGATTAAAGTGCCGCAGACAGGGAGAAGCAGGTTGCAATGCTTATTCTGCCATTTAGCCTAAGAGTAACTCTCTCATTTTTGCTGTTAAGAAGATAAAAATCCCTTGGAGCAACAGTGGAAAATACCCTCACCAGGGGTGGGTTCTAACTTACCTTGCTGCCGGTTTGCTTCCTCCCGCGCGCGCGGCCATGAGGCATGGGAGGAAGCAAACCGGCAGTGAGGTAAGTTAGAACCCACCCCTGAGCTGACGAGAATCTCTAGAACAGTTGATCTGTGCCTCTGGAACAGCAGGTGAAAATGAAGGATGGCAGATTAAAAGAGAACAAGATTTTCTGACAAAAAATCTTTTAAAAAATAGGGGCCATGTACTCGTGAAGCTTTACAAGCCAGAATGGAAAGTTAAAACTAAGCAAGGATGCTCTGTGATTTGTCTGTTTACATTCAGGCTCCTGGGTTTTTCTCTCTCCTACACCATGTGATTATACTGAGTTTCTTTCCCATGATTTATTACTTGGAGATACAAATAAATAATATTCTCACTAAGATGGTAACTCTACCTCCTACACACACACTGTTTGTTTCTGAACCGTGGCAACTTTAAGATAGGTGAACTCCCAGCATTCTGCAGCCAGCATGCTGGTGAGAAATGCTGGGAATTGAAGTCCACAAATAGGGCAACAATTTCTGAACCAATGTACCTTAAATTGGGCTAACTTTTGAATGCATGCTAAATCCAGGACCCATGATCCTTGTGGGATTGAAATTTGGCAAAGTTGTGGTCACTTCACTGATCGTCATTTCCAAAGGTCCCTGCCACCTTCCTTACATGGAAAGTCAATGGGGAAGCCAGCAGGAAGTTGGAAGTCTTCCTGCTTTTGTGCCTGCCTGTGGTCATTCTATTTCTCTAGACAAGAAAATATCTCTGAAATGACCAAAAAGTTCAAGGATTGTCTAGTAGGAATCTACAATTCTCACCCACATTTCTTCCTGGGCTTTCGTTTAAATCATCTCCTCTTATTTCTGGACTGGAGTCTGGATATTAAAATTCCTGAAGTTCAAAGAATCTATATTAGAGTTTGTCACTATTTTTCATTCCTTCATGCCTTGCTCCCTCTCTGCTTTGGTCTTTCACCAAATATGGCTTCAGGGAGGTTTACAAGTTTTAACTATAAAAACACAAAATATCATAGGGAAGGCAGACTTCAAATTTATGAGATCCGCTTGCTTTTTAAAATATCTTAATCAGAGGCCCACCAGTGAGAGACCCGAGCACAATAATGATATATTGAAATTGATATAACAATCCCAGGCAAAGAATTGCTGTTATAAGGTACTACATATCAGAGGGACCAAATAGAAGGTTGGTACTCAAAAAAAACAAAAGTGAATAAAAATGGAAAAATCAACAAAATTTAAATAATAGCCAGGCGTACTGATAAAACAATAAAATGCATTGTTGATGGATTAATGCATATGGAGTCTATTTGTGGAGTGTTTCCTGGATGTGTGCACGAGTAAAGTTTCATATCTAAGTAAATTTGTTGCATTTATGTAGAATTTTTTTCAGGGTTTCTCAATGCATTTGTACCCACATTGGTAACCTAGTAGGAAATGAGTTCCAAATTATGAAATGGAAGGGAAAACAATCTGTACCCCACATATTGTTGTATAACATGAAACACCCTTCATGTTGTACAATAAAGATCACAAATTCATCCAGGTAGGACAAAGAAATGTCTCAGATTCTGAATTTTGCAGCTCACAGTTGTTCCCATGCTCAAAATCTGATATTAATATGTTTCTATTTTTTAAATGAGCTGAGGGGGGGGGGCAGAATTACAGGGTAGAGAGCACCAATTTCCCAATAAGAGAACACAACTGAGAATTGTATCCACTTTAATTAGTAGTTTTATGCAAAGCGTAAAGTTGACTTAGATATTGAATTCCATGGATTAAGGTTGCCTGCCTGTTATGTGTCCTCTTGATATCTTGGACTACAGTTCCCATTAGTTTTAGCTGGCATGGTCTGTGGTTACTATCAGATGTTTTGAGTGCCTCCTTCTTGGCAGGGAGAAAAAAAAAAGTAGACTACAGAGAGGGATGAGAAGTTCCTTATCATTGGTTGCATGGGGAAGTCTCTTTAAAAAGGCATAGGTATGGCATCACTTGCTTAAAATGGGACAAGCCAGTTCTGCTTGGTTTGGGGTACCCATGTGCTCGTTTTGCTCAATGGGGTCCTGAATATCTGGCTCAGGGTGCAACTCTCGTGGCTCCTTTTCTAAATAATGGCTTTCTAAATGATGTTACCTAGTTAGGGTAATGAAATCTCTGCAAGAAAACAAGCAAGCTCAGAGAGCACTAAGGACCCCTCACAATGACTCTTGATCCACAAATCCGTGGGACACAACTTGGCCAGGCTCCAAATTACAAAGCTGTTTCCCAGCCTGATTATATTTCTCTAGGCAGATTCCTTGCAATAATATTTACTGCCTGGCATGTTTCTACATATTTGCATTGGTGGTAAGAGTCCGATAGTATATTGCCACCTCTCTGTCCCTTGTGCCTGTTATATCATCTTCCATGCCTTTTTCCTCTTCAGGTAACTGCCTAGATTTCCAACCAGTGGAAACCAAAGGTTTGAATACGGAGGTCAGGAAGAGGACAACAGATGTTATCTTAATATTTCTCCCTTCTGCTCACGCTAGGAATGCAAACACATTGTCAAAATGGGATAGTTGTTCACTACTCTCAAGAACCACACATTTGCATGGACATAAACCCCAAGCTGGCTCAACAAGCCACAGCTGGTTTGTGCACATTATACTGCACAGCTAGGCCAGCTGACTTAATTAGACCACAGGATAAAGGCGTTCTCCCCATAACTCTAAATCACATGATATGCAACACGGGCCATTCTAATCATGTATGCTCTTTCTAAAGTAAAGAAAGCTACTGAATGCGTTGCCTCTGGCAACAAGAAGGTAACAACTTTTCCATTTCCTTCCCTGTTTTGTGCAATTGGTCTAGACCAGTGATGGCTAACCTTTTCGGCGCTGAGTGCAGAAAGCGTGCACGCACACCCATAATGCAATGCACAAGTGACACCCCCCTGGCACCCCCTGCCCATGCGCACATGACCCCTGCGTGCACATGCAACCCCCCCGTATGTGCCTTGCCCCCCCTGCGCATGCGCCTGACCCCCACGTGCGCATGCAACCCTCCGTATGTGCCTCGCCCCCCCTGCGCATGCATGCCATCTCTCACATGCGCCCCAACCCCCATGCATGCGCAGCAGAGACCTGAAAACCAGCTGGCCGGCGGGAGGCATGCGCGCATGCGGAGCTGAGCTGAGCACACATGCGGCGAAGCTGAGCTGGGGCGACGGCTCGCGTGCCTGCAGAGAGGGCTCTGTGTGCCACCTGTGGCACGCGTGCCATAGGTTCACCATCCCGGGTCTAGACATTCTTCCAGGAACTAAGATGTACTTCATGCTGACCAACTCTAACAACTGATCAACTTTTTAAAAAAAATGTTCTGCAATGCAAACAAAGGATGATTTGAAAGGCTCTTCACACCAATTCCCGCTGCCTGGGGAATTCTGTGAATTGAAGTCCACACATCTTAAAGTTGCCAAGTTGAGAAGTACTCATCTAGACAAAAGTAACACGACTTTTGTGTTTAGGAATAATGGCATAAAGGTGCTAGTTGCTTTTTAGACTAGTCTCCCTCTCAACCTCAGCGTACTCAACAATTGTTCCAGGGATAAAGGCAGAGTGTGCAAAACCATGCAGAGTAGGGAAAAGGTGAGAAATAAAAGCATAATGAAGAAACAAATTTCAAGCCATAAAAGCTATCATTTCATCCATTTGGATGGTAGCAGTGATGGCGGAGAACAATGCAACTTCTATCACAGCAGGAGTGTAGCTCTGTATGAAATAATTTTTGAGGTGTTCTTGGTGCTTTCTGAGCTTTTTTTCTTGCAAACATTTCATTAACCAAACTAGGTAACATCATCAGTGCTAGTAAGGAGTGGGGTTTGCTCTCTGTTTATATTATTCTAGTGACTTGCCCTGTCAGTTTTGGGGGTGGTGGTGATCTTGGAAGCTCTTTGGTTAGGCTGATTATTGTTTGCTTGTTTGACAGTACCTTAATTGGGGTATTGTTTACTTATTTATTGTTGCTCTGATGTTAATCTTGGAGTTAATCTATGCTCATCTGGGTGCTGATTGCTGGTGGGGAGGTGTTTTGGTCTTTTTCTTCCCATTTTGGCTTGTGGATTGTCTCTTTTGCATAGTCTGTAGATATTGTTTATGTCAGGGGTCTGCAACCCCTCAACACTCAAAGAGCCATTTGAACCCATTTCCCACAGAAAAGAAAACACTGGGAGCCATAAAACCTGGGTGGGTGTGGCCAACTCGACATCACTCACTTCCACCAGTCACATGATCCCCTAGCCACGCCTACCAAGACGGCTCTCTATCTATGGCTCTCCCCCTCTCTGTCTGGATCTCTCTGTGTATCTCTCTCTTCCCCCTTCTCAGGCCAGGCGAGGAGTGACTGGGAGGGGAGGGCGAGGGGTGGGGCCAGCCAGTGGTGGGATCACCTGACAGGGAGCCACAGCAGAGGGCCCAAAGAGCCGCATGCGGCTCCAGAGCCGCAGGTTGCTGACACCCGGTTTATGTCTATGTGTCTATTGATGGCTAATTTTCAGAGTGCCAGGCTTCTAGAAATTTCCTAGCATTTTTTTGGATTTGGCTTGGTCTGGGATGGCCATAGTTTCCCAGTTGAAACTATGGTTAAGTCTGTCCCATACAGTATATTGTGAAATTAAAGAGTTACATCATGCCTTCTGACTGCTAGTTGGTGTTCATGGATGTGTTCTGCCACCGTTTGTGGTGCATAGTGGCTGTTGTAGTCATTACACTGTATGTTGTAATGGCCCTTGTTTTTTTCCTCTGGGGCTGCCGGGTCTTTTGGTTTACTTAGGATGTTTTGAAGGGCTTAATAGCTCTGCTTTTTTTTTTTTTTTGCCCATGATTAATTCCTTGTTTTCATATTGCAGTACAGATCTTTTCTCCATCTGTATTTTCCCCCCCGTTCCTTCTGCAAATAAGTAATAAGAGACTGATGAGGAAATAGAGCTAAATAAATAGAGATAAATATTCAGGCCAGCTATCTACATTTCAGCCAAAGCTTCATCACTAATGGCTTAAGACACAACTCGCACAGTGAACTGATTTCAAAACCTGAAAATGGTGTTTCGGTGTTATATCTTTCAGATGTAAACTGAATCTCCTGGGTCTTTCCCTTTCCCTATTAAGTAGTTTGTCCAGAGATTTGTTAGCAGGTTAATTAAAATTTCATTTGTTTATATGGTAAATTTATATGAGAGCCAGTATATTGTAGAATTAAGGTGCTGGACTAAAAATCTATTAAAACCACTAAAAACCCCATAATCTTTTGGAGAGCACAATCATGCCCTCTTTACATGGATTCCCACCGGTCAGATAAAGAACAGATAAGAAATGCCTTCCATTCTGGAGAAATTTCCACCCACAACTGCCCATTGGTCTGAAATGGAACATTGACCTATTTTTTTACCATTGGTATCTCAACATCTTGGCTTTTATTGGGTACAATCAGAGGTGGGTTCCTACCAGTTCGGACCAGTTCTATAGAACCGCTAGTAACATGGCGGCGTGGGTCGTGGAACTGGTAGCGACCCATGCCTGCCACGCCCCTGAGCCGGTTCTCTCGGCGGCACTATAGGCGCTGCTATCTTGTTTTTTGCTTCTGCGCATGCGCAGAAGCTTTTTTTTTGTACTGCGCATGCGCACGTGCCCGCGACCCGCCCGCGCGGCGCGTCCCTGAGCGAACAGGCAGTAAGAAAATCTGGAACCCACCCCTGGGTACAATGTTCATGGCAACATAACTGACAGTTCCAATGAAGCATCTAGGATATTTTAAAGCCCAGCTGATGATTGGCTCAGAAGATCAGCAGCACACAGCGAAGGGCTCAAGCCATTTTACTAACAATGCTGGGCTTCTTTCCTTTTAGAGGAAAACACAAAAGATTCATTTTCTGAGCCAATGGAAGAATATGGTATTTACTATATAAATGAATGTGGGCTCATTATCTTTCAGATATATCACACAAACATATGTCTTCCAGCCAATTAATGTGATAATAGATTTTCATAGCCAAGACAAGGCAATACACAGCCCATTGTTTTTCCTGCGGATTTAATACAGAAGGTATTTTATTGCGAGGTTTCAATACATTAACAAACACATCTTTGATATCATATATTTGTGATGACTGATTGTTTGTTTTAAGCCCAGAAACATTTATAGAGGTTTCCTTATCCTGCCTGCCTTATAATTTGATTAATGGTTTATTTGCCACAAGTAGACTATGATATCCACCTGCTGTCAGTGACATTTATGGACTCCACATATTTCCGGAGCTTGGTGAATGAAAACAGATAGAATACATTTATTGTGGGCTATTTGTCCATATTTTGTAGGCTACTTCTTCCAGTTAGAAATGGTGATTAAAGAATAGTCTATTGCATTTGAATTACATTTGGGTACTATATTAGCTTCAAGGTTGTTAGGGGAAGCTTCACATTGCTAACTCCATGGTTATAACGTAATGGCTCATGTTTGTATCGTAGTCTAAATCTGCTTTTTGTCAATGTTGCAATGTACCCCCAATTTTCTCTCTGTGAACTAAACAGAGAAAGAGAGAGGGAGGGAGGGAAATCCACCTTCACTATCATTTTATAACTTGCCCAGAGTTTAACAAGCAATTTCCCCAAGTATGCAGAATGTGTATAAAAAAAATTTCTTTCCCTACTTTGGCCTCTTCCTCCTTCCATACAAAAATGGGCATGTATCTAAGATACCATTAAAAACAACGACCACAAACAGGTGGGGTTTTTTTAATGTAACATTCCAAAATATATTCTTTTGAATCTTTTGGGATGCCTCTCCTGGGCACCTGCTGAACTGTGAAAAAGCAGTACTGAAGCCAGAAAATAGCTCTTCAACCTTGGGATCTTTCTTCCATCATCCCATCAAAAACATCTTTACCCTCAAAACATTTTGCCCTTATGAATCAATCACATTAAATAAAGGCTAAGTCTGTCAAGCATGCAAAGAAGCCCAAGTTTATTAAGGTTAACCTATGTTCTCCATCCTCCCATAAAACCTGAGCAAGTCCATCCACAATAAAGCCTCATCTGGAAGTAGGAACAAATGACAAGAGTAAGTCTTGTCCTTAGACCACCATGTACTTTTGGGGCATGGGGGGGGGGGGACAGAAATTGAACATGCAAGATTTTCCTTTGAAATGATTTGGGAGCCCCTTCCTTAGGGTACTGGAGGCTAAAACATATCAAGAACGGTTGCTGGAACTGGGTATGTCTAGTTTAATGAAAAGAAGGACTAGGGGTGACGTGATAGCACTGTTCCAATATCTCAGGGGTTGCCACAAAGAAGAGGGAGTCAAGCTATTCTCCAAAGCACCCAAAGGCAGGACAAGAAGCAATGGATGGAAATTAATCAATGAGAGAAGCAACCTAGAACTAAGGAGAAATTTCCTGACAGTGGAATAGAATAGAATAGAATAGAATAGAATAGAATAGAATAGAATAGAATAGAATAGAATAGAATAGAAGAGAATAAGAGAGTTGGAAGGGACCTTGGAGGTCTTCTAGTCTAACCCCCTGCTTAGGCAGGAAACCCTGCACCACTTCAGACAAATGGTTATCCAACATCTTCTTAAAAACCTCCAGTGTTGGAGCATTCACAACTTCTGGAGGCAAGTTGTTCCACTGATTAATTGTTCTGTCAGGAAACGTCTCCTTAGTTCTAGGTTGCTTCTCTCCTTGATTAGTTTCCACCCATTGCTTCTTGTCCTGCCCTCAGGTGCTTTGGAGAATAGCTTGACTCCCTCTTCTTTGTGGCAGCTCCTGAGATATTGGAACACTGCTATCATGTCTCCCCTAGTCCTTCTTTTCCTTAAACTTGACATACCCAGTTCCTGCAACCATTAATCAGACTTGCCTCCAGAAGTTGTGGATGATCCAACACTGGAAATGTTTAAGAAGAGATTGGACAACCAGTTGTCTGAAATAGCATAGCGTTTCCTGTCTGAGCAGGATGTTGGACTAGAAGGCATCCAAGGTCCCTTCCAACTCTTTTATTCTGCTCTGTTATTCCAACAGGGGAATGATGGTCCAGTTTCTTCTTTCTAAAGGTACTCTAATTTTAGCTACTTAAGGTTGCTATTCAACAGCTCCTGTATCTAACAGATATCACTGTTTGAAAAACTAGTTTTTTTTAAAAAAATAGAAAGTTGATAAAAAATCACTATGAAAGCAATGACAGAAATGAAATATATGAAAACATCCGAAAACATAGATTGTTGTAATTGAAAAAGTATTGGCAAAAAAGGTATTAGCAGTCTCTACATTAGTTGAAATGCCTCCTATCCTCCTAATTAAAACTTTCCTTTGCTAAGCTAACATGGGAACAACATGGGAAGTCCAAAGAGAATCTGAGAAAGATTACTTTTGGTACAGTTTGTAGGGAATGAGCGGGTTCTATGTTTATATGTTTAATGTTGGTCTGCTATCATTTGGGAATTATCTTTGGGTTCAAATACACACAGTGATAAACATTTTAAAGATCAGCATTCAACCAAAACAAACATTTTTCTTGTTGGACGAATAGGCAGACCATTAGAAAAGCGTTGCAAAATATTGTCTTTGTGTATGGTAACTGCTGTGAGATTATAGTATGAACAAAACTAGAAAGACTCTGAAAAATCGACAAGAAATGTCCAGACAGAGGAATGGCTGGTGAAGAGGACAGAATGAGCAGAGGTGGCAAAAATGACTTGATTAGAAAAAGGACAGTACAGAGATCCCTACTGATGAGAATGTGATTAGGAAAATACTAGAATGTGCAGAAATGAATAGATTAACACTTGCAATTAAGGAGAAAGAACAAACTGAATATTATATGATGTGGGAATTATTTTATCGATGGCTAGAGAATAAAAATGGAAGTTGGAAATAAAAGAAGGAGATCAGTGAAGAGTAGAAAATATGTTAAGATAGAGATGTAAACAATATGATTGTTATTATTATTATTATTATATTCTTATTAGAAGATATGTTAAGAGGGAGAAATGAATAGGTTTACTATGTTCAATACTATAATTGTAAGATCAGAGAATTAATATCAATGTAATGAATACTGTTATAAATTTTGATGGTTATTGCACAGAGATATTTGTACCCAGACGACACACTGTTTAAGGGAAGATGAAATGTTTATATTAAATAAAAAAATAAAAAAACATTAAAAAAAAGAAAAGAAAAAGGACAGTACAGGTAGTTCTTGACTTACAACAGTTCATTTAGTGACCATTCAAAGTTACAACATAACCGAAAAAAGTGACTTATGACCATTTTTCAAACTTACGACCATTGCAGCATCCCCATATGATCAACATTCAGACAGTTGGCAACTGATTCATATTTATGACGGTTGCAGTGTCCCAAAATCAGGTGATCCCCTTTTGCGACCTTCTGACAAGCAAAGTCAATGGGAAAGCCAGATTTATTTAACAACGGTGTCACTAACTTAACAATTGCAGTGATTCACTTAACAAGTGTGGCAAGAAAGGTCGTAAAATGGGGCAAAACTCACTTAATAAATGTCTCGCTTAGCCACATACCTTTTGGGCTGAATTGTGGCTGTAAGCTGAAGATTACCTGTAATCACATTTATTACTGACTAGGAAACCCCCTATGGACATTTTGCTGAAAAAAGAAAATAAACAGGATTTATGAGTTTGATGATTAGAAAGGGTAGATTATGGAAAGAAGGAAATCATATTGTGTTCTTACAGAGAGAGAACAAGATATAAAAGCTGTTAACAAGATGTGAAGTTGTTTCTTTATCTTTTCCCCTTTTTTCCTATTTTCTTTCTTACCCAACTGACACCCAACTGACATTTTCTCTATTTTTTTTCTTTCTTTAAAATCGTAATTTTTACTTTGTTAAAAAAATTCTTTAATAAAAACAAAAGTTTATAATACCAGAAGAGACATTTGTTCTTGCCCTTTTTCCTCCCCAGGATGTAGGATAATTTTTCTTGGAGTTTCTCAGCTGACTTTCTTCTTGGGCTAGGAGGAAAGCATGCTACTTTACCGTTGATATTGCTACTTTTCTGTAACATATTTTTCTAACCTTGACATTTCCCTTTCTACCTTCTCATGCCTCCTTTCTTAATGTAAAAAAGCCCACTGAGAAAAGATCCCTTCCATTATGTACTGTTGGTCTTCAACAGAAACACGGTGTAGGAAGTTAGCACCCACCCCTCTCCTAGGAAAATGAGATATTCTTTGTTAGTTGCGAAGTCGTGTTCGACCCATCGCAACCCCATGGACAACGTTCCTCCAGGCCTTCCTGTCCTCTACCATCCTCTGGAGTCCATTTAAGCTCATGTCTACTGCTTCAGTGACTCCATCCAGCCACCTCATTCTCTGTCGTCCCCTTCTTCTTTTGCCCTCAATCTTTCCCAGCATTAGGCTCTTCTCCAGTGAGTCCTTCCTTCTTGTTCTGTATGGAGAAATTGGGTGGACAGGAACTGAGGCAAGGCCAGAATTAGAAGGCAACTACGTTTATTGCTAACAATTCAGCACAAGGCAACTCTGAACAGCAACAGCAACAGCAACATATGCCGGCTGACAGCTCCTTTATATAGGAGCTGTCAGACGGGTGGACCAATAGCGGTGCTTTATTTTCCCGCCTGCCAGCTGCTTGTGTCTTAGCCAATCAGGCTCGACCTACAGCCAGCATAGCTTTTGGCGGCATCATAAGTCCGAGGACTTAACACCCCTCACCTCCCAGATGGAGCATGCGTAGTCAGACAAGTACGCCGGTCGATGTCGGCTCCGCCCAGATCGTCTCAGTTCAGGGGCAGAGGCCGAAGAGGGAGGAGCTGGTGAAGAGTTCTCTGGAACTCCTGGCGACTCTGCTTCAAACTCGAATGGAGGCCTGTTCAGCGCTGGAGGGCCTGGTTTTTCAGGTGAGTTTGGTGTTGAGAGCGCTTCGGTTGTTGGTGTTTGGACTGGCTCCGGCTGGGCTGGAAGGCCCCTGGAGCCTGTGGAGATTCCAGGGCAGGCTTGGGCCTGCTCCGGCTGTTGGTTGTTCATGCCAGGAACTCTCCGCCTTAGTTGGTTGACATGTCGCCGCCATGTTCGACCATCGGCGAGCTGGACCCTATAAGAGTAGGGCCCAGTTAATTGTGTAATGTGTCCAGGTAACCACTTTTGACTGGTCCCATAATTTTGGGCAAAAACTGGGTCCCCGACTGAGAATGCCCTGGAGTGGCTACTGTCAATGGGAGTCTGTCCGGTGTCGTAGCTGGGGTGCAGACGGTCCAGTTGGGTCCTAAGATGGCGACCCATGAGAACTTCAGCAGGGCTTTGACCAGTGGCCTGGCATGGGGTGGTGTGTTGCACCAATAGGTATTGGCACATATTATTGTGCCAGTTTCCAGGCCCCAGGCAGCCCAATGCCTCTTTAGCCAATCTAGTGGCTCTTTCTACCAATCCATTGGCAGCCGGATGAAACGGCGCCGTGGTGGCATGGCGAATGCCATGCTTGGCCAGGAACACCTGGAAGGGTGCTGAGGTGAACTGGGGCCCATTGTCCGTAACTAAGGTGTCCGGCAGCCCATGGGTCACAAATAACTTTTCTAGTATTCTTATGACGGCTTCTGATGTGGTGGATGGCATTAGAGCCAGTTCCACCCATTTTGAATAGGCATCTACCACGACTATGAATGTTTGGCTGTGGAAGGGTCTGGCCAAGTCTAGGTGGACCCTTGTCCAGGGTGCCCTCGGTGTGTCCCATTTTTGGACAGGGGCCACTGGGGGGGGCAGGTCTGGCTGCTGGCAAACCTGGCACCTAGCTACCCAGTCCTCAATCCCCTGATCCATCTTTGGCCACCATACATAACTGTGCCCCAGGGACTTCATTCGCATGATGCCAGGGTGGGCAACGCACAAACAGTTTAGTATGGGGTCCCTCAGGTCGGGCAGAATGATGACCCGGTTTCCCCACAGTAGGCACCCCTTATGCACAGAGAGCTCGTGTTGCCTTAAATGGTAGGGTTGGAATTCAGGTGACACTGGCCCCCGAGGCCACCCCCTGCGCACCCAATCCAAACCTGTGAGAGGATAGGGTCAGAAACTGACAGGGCGGCTATTTCTGCAGTAGAAATGGGGGTCTGCAGCTCCTCTATGAGAAGCAATGAGGCTGCGGGGGCAGGATCCTGAACAGGGACAGGCAAAGGGCAGTGGCTTAAAGCATTGTGTGCCCCAACTGCTTGCCTGGTCTATAGTGCAGCTGGTAAGTGTAGGCTGCCAAAAATTCTGTCCATCGCGACATTCGCGGGGACAAGATTTGGGGGCTCTGGCGATCACCGGCCAGCAATCCCAAGAGAGGCTTATGGTTGGTAACTAAATGGAAAAACCTGCCATATACATAGTCATGGAACCTCTTGATTCCAGCCACACACGCTAGGGCCTCCCTGTCCAGCTGGCTGTAATTTCGTTCAGCCACAGACAGGGTCCTCGAATAGTAGGCAACTGGGGCCTCAGTCCCGTTGGGCAGCAAATGGCTCAGGACAGCCCCCACCCCCTATGGCGAGGTGTCACAAGCTAATAACAGAGGCTGGCTGTCATTGTACTGAACCGGGACAGCTTCAGAAGTCAGAATATCTTTAATGGCCTGGAAGGCTTTAGCCTCTATAGGACCCCAACGCCATGCAGCTTTGGCGTCTAACAGCCGGTGTAGTGGCTCAGCCAAGGAAGCCTTATGTGGCAGAAAAATTGCGTAAAAATTAAGTAGTCCCAGGAACGCCTGAAGCTCTGCCCTAGATGACGGGGTGTGGAGCCACTTAATGGCTTCCACTTTAGAAGGGGTGGGATGGAGACCCGTGGCATAGACAAGGAAACCTAAAAACTCAACCCTGGGTACCCCAATTTTACACTTGTCCCTTTGCAGCCTCTGTCCAGCGTTTCGGAAACGCAGTAGAACAGCCCTTAATTTACTGATGAGGTCAGCCTGACTAGTGGCAGAGATTAAGACATCATCAAAATAGGGCACCACCCCCTGCAGCCCCTGGAGTAGTCTCTCAATTATGCTCTGGAATATGCCAGGGGCAACGCTGACACCAAACTAGAGGTGCTTGCACTTAAATGCTTCCTGGTGGGTGACAATAGTCTGAGCCATGGCAGTGGCTTCGTCCACCAGGAGCTGCTAATAAGCTTGGGCAAGTTCCAGTTTGGCGAACATGGTGCCCTGGCCCAAGGAGTGCAGGAGGTGCTGCACTACTGGCACTGGGTAGGGGTTGGCTTGAAGGGCTCTATTAATTGTCCCCTTATAATCTGCACAAATCCTAATAGAGCCGTCTTGTTTAAGGGGGATGACTATGGGGGTCTCCCACTTAGAGTGGTCAACCGCTTCCAATACCCCCTGGGCAATAAGCCTATCTAGCTCTAGGTCTACCTTGGGGTGGAGCACTAAAGTCACCCGTCTAGGCTTTAAACAAATTGGCGCCACCTGGGGGTCCAAATTAAATGAAATGGGGCTCCCCTTATGTTTACCAAGGCCGCTGTCAAAAACATCTGCGAACTCGGTGGCCAGGTTGTCAAAAGCGTCGACATTCGTTGTGTGGATGCCAGACACCTTGAGACCGAGGGCAGTGAACCAATCCAAGCCCAGGAGACTGGGCAATTGGCCATTCATGATGATCAGTGGGAAGAGGCCGGAGAAGGCTTTGTGGGCGACTTTGACGGAGCTGCAGCCCACAATTGGAATCGACTTGCCTTGGAAGTCTTTGAGGGATACCGGGCACGGCTTGAGGATATATTTTTTTTTAAATAATTTTTTTTATTAAAGAATATTAAAAATCAAACATATAATGTATATATACATAATCATATATATACATAAGTACACAAATACAAATACAAACAAACACCAAAAACAAATCTAACCAACACCATAAATCACAAAAAGAAAAATTCCAATTTCATTAAGCAGCTTAACGTATCTTATATATTACATACATATTATGTGCATATTATATATTTCTAATGTGTTAGTATCAATATATCAATAGATTAGTATCACCTTTTCAATTATCAATGTACAATCTAAAATCTTGTACATCTCCATTCCTTATCCTCAAAATTATTTCCTTTCATATCATTTGATTACATGTCATTTTATACTTACATGAATGATAATCTCTATTTTGTTTTATTTTTACCCTTTAACCAATCATAGAATTTATCTCAAATTCTGTAAAAAGCCGTTTCTTCCTTGTCTTTTATTCGCATAGTTAGCCTATTCATTTCAGCACATTCCATGATCTTATTTATTATCATTATGTTAGATGGGACTATATCTTTTCTCCACATTTGAGCATAGGCAATTCTTGCTGCTATCAATATATGTATAGCCAAATATTGGTTGTTTTTAGTTATTCCACTATCCATCAGCTTGAGGATATTTTTGTTGAAGTTGGGCAGCAGCTGTTGAAGTGTGGCCCATGAGATCAGGGATTTTGAAGATCCGGTGTCTACCTCCATCTTACAAGGCACCCCCTTTATCTTTACCATGAGGTAAAGCTTGTTGGACGTTGAGGCCACAGTGGCCTGGCTGACGGCCATGGCTTTAGGACGGTGATCGAGAAGCAGTCGTCTCTGCGGCTCGGCGGCTTTCTATAGGGTTTCCTTAGATGGGGGGGCTTGGACGGTGCATCCGTGGCTGGCAGGGCTGCTCTGCATACTCGCGACAAGCTACCTTTCTTGCCTCAATGGTGGCAGATGGCGGTTTTGAACCTGCAGTCAGCTCTATTATGGTTCCTGCCACAACCGAGGCAAGAGGTCTGAGGCGATTTCGCGGCCAGAGTCCATTTCTTCCGTGTTGTCTTGAGGCGACTCACATCCTCCTCCTCGTCTGAGGAGTCGCCATAGTTGGCTTCTTCATGGTGGACGGCTTGATTTCTGCTGACCCGAGTGGTCGATGGCTGGAACCGCTGGATCTCTGTAGCAGACTTTTCTGAAAGTTCGGATGCCCTGGCTTCGTCCAAGGCTGTCTGGAGATTTAGCTCAGTGCAGGCAAGCAAATGGCGCTGAAGCCTCAGGTCTCTCACCCCGCAGACAAGCTGGTCCAGCAGAAAGCTGTCTAAATCACTGAATTCGCAGTTTAGGGCAGCTGTCCGAAGGGAGGCCATGTACTAGTTTATGGACTCCCCTTCCCTCTGTGTCCTTTGACGCAACACATGCCGCCTTGCGATGCGTGAGGGGGCTGGAGAATAGTGGCTCTTCAGCTTTTCTAGGAGGGTCTCCCAAGGCACAGTATAGACCGGCTGAGGTGCTGTCAGGGCTTGAGCTGTTGCAAACATCTCACAGCCACATGAGCTGAGGAAATAGCCCAATTTCCGGGCGCTGGACAGCTCTGTGAAGTCGTTCGCCCTCAGGACACATTCGAACCGTGTGAGGCAGGGGCGGGTTCCTCCCGGTTTGGACCGGTTCACCCAAACTGGTAGCGACACGCTGGTGACATCACGATGACATCACCGATCCGATAGGGTCGGTGACAGTCCGTGGGTGCCGCCATCTTTTTTTATTTTATTTTTTGAATTTTTTTTAAAAAATGATTTTTTAAAAAAAAAAATTTCCTTCTGAGCATGCGCAGTCCAAGTCCAAGTTCTGGCACTGTGCATGTGGTCGCCATCTTGTTTTTGGCTTTTTTTAAAAAAAAAATTGGATTTTTCGTTACTGTGCATGCATGCGCCCACGAGGCGCGGGAGGGAGCGAACTGACAGCGAGGTAAGTTGGAACCCACCCCTGGTGTGAGGTAGTCATCCCAGGTTTCAGTAGCCGGCTCAAACAGCACGAACGCGGGCAGGGTGGCAATCCTGATAAGGACAGAGCTTAGGAGGTAGCCTTGATGCGACTTCTTGTCGCCTGACTAGTGACTGGAGGCAGAGCTCAGCTCAGTGTGCTTCAGCTCTAGCAGTGACTTTAGGTAGCCGTGACCTCAGTCCTATCCCACCTTCGTCGCCAGTGTTCTGTATGGAGAACTTGGGTGGACAGGAACTGAGGTGAGGCAAGAATTAGAAGGCAACTGCGTTTATTGCTAACAATTCAGCACAAGGCAACTCCGAACAGCAACAGCAACATGTGCCGGCTGACAGCTCCTTTATATAGGAGCTGTCAGATGGGTGGACCAATAGCGGTGCTTTATTTTTCCGCCTGCCGGCTGCTCGCATCTTAGCCAATCAGACTTGACCTGCATCCGGTATGGCTTTTGGCATCGTCGTAAGTCCGAGGACTTAACACTTCTCATTAGGTGGCCAAAGTATTTGAGTTTCATCTTCAGGATCTGGCCTTCTAAAGAGCAGTCAGGGTTGATCTCCTCTAGGACTAACCGGTTTGATTGACTTGCAGTCCAAGGGACTCACAGGAGATATTCTAGGAAATATTAAAAAGGTAGAATATTATATTTTTATTTATTTATTTATTTATTTATTTATTTATTTATTTATTTATTTATTTATTTATTTATTTATTTATTAAGTAC
>QLTV01003112.1:776933-789990 GCA_003457575.1 Thermophis baileyi | reverse complement strand
GTAATAATGTCCAATATGTATTGCGGGTTCCAGACAGATGAGCTGTATTCGAGCATTGGTATAGCAAAAGTTTTGTAAGCTCTGGTTAGTAGTGTAATATTACCAGAAAAGAAGCTACGTAAGATTAGGTTAACAACTCTTGATGCCTTTTTGGCAATGTTGTTGCAGTGGGCTTTGGCACTTAGATCATTTGATATGAGTACTCCAAGGTCTTTGACAGAGTGAGGGTCGTCTGCAAGGTCGTGTCCATTCAGCTTGTATTTGGTGTTCTGATTCTTTTTGCCAATGTGTAGGACAGAGCATTTGTTGGTTGAGATTTGGAGTTGCCAGATGTTTGACCATTCTGACACAAAGTCGAGGTCTTTTTGGAGGGTAGCAGTGTTGTTAGTGGTGTTAAAAAGTTTTACATCATCGGCGAAGATAATGCAGTTGCTTATAATGTGATCGCAAAGGTCATTTATATAGAGTATAAAGAGTGTTGGTCCTAGTACGCTGCCTTGGGGTACACCGCTGTTAACAGGTACGGGATTAGATAGGGCGCTCCCTATTTTGACCACTTGTTATCTGTTTGACAGGAACACAGCTATCCAGTTATGTAGGGTTCCAGAGATGGCGTAGGATTTTAGTTTCAGAAGTAGTTTGTGTATTATTATTAAATATTAAATATTAAATATTAAAAAGGTAGAATATTATATTTCCTTGGATGAGAAATGGAGAAATATGTTTTTTTTAGGCAGGAAGCAGACTCACTCTTAATAGCCCCCACCCTCCTCAATAGCCCACAGCAGTTATCAGCACTTAAGAGATAAAGAGATAGCTAGGTCTATTCATAAGCAAATACCCTCACCCAAGATCCAACAAAGGTAGGATTAGCCCTCAGCCATAATAGGAATTGCCCAAAACCCTCTTCATTACATCATCACCCAGCAAGAATCAACCAACTCTTGGGACTCAAAAGACAACCTACAAAGTTACCCCTGCATGGCCCCATGGGAGTCTGACAACCAATCAGAACACAAGCTCAAATTCAAAGCCCAACAGAGGGCATAAAACCCAGGCACTCTCAGCATCTCTGCCTTTTTTTGCCCAGGATCTCAAGCCATGTGATCCTGTTCATCAATAAACCTTCTTTCCAAGCAACTTCCATGAATCCAGTATCTTTTTCCCATTTGGAACTGAACCCAGATGGACATTTCTTCCAACAACAGAAAGCCAGGAAGGCTATAGACCACTGCAGAGAGGAATATGCAGTGAAAGACAGAATATTCATGCATCTCACCATCTATTCAGAAGAATTCACCCCAAAACCTTCTTCCTTTGAAAGGAACTTGAAAGCATGTTTTGAAAGCAACTTCCTTTTCTTAAATTGAAAGAATAATAATGATTGCTGAAATGTGTTTCTCCGTTAGCTGTCTCATTCTCAACTGTAAGCCCACCTAGCTGGCTATGTCTGCTACTTATTTCACAGAGCATGGTTTTACTATTCAGTAAAATGTCAAATTACAGCCATCTTCAATATCTTAGAGCAGTTATTAGGAATACCATTTCCAAGTGACAACCTAGCAACCTCATCTAGTGAGGTTTTGTAGCCAAATTAGCATCACCTGGAAGACTGCAGAAGATTCATTGCTTTATGCAACTACCTTATATTCATAAACCCTTTCTCCAATTGGACCAGATTTTTCATCCAAACAGCAGCTCCTTAGTCAATATTTGTGCTTCTTCTTCTTTTTTTTTACCTCTGCACTCTTCCAATTAAAGGACTTCCCACAATGCAACCAATTAATCCATCCATTCAACTTCCTTGGAACTTGTTGGCTTCATACAACAAACGTAATCAAGTCAGTTACAAACAAAAACTTATCAGTTGCGTTTTCATGTCATTTCATGCTTCGTTAGCTTTGCCCTGTTTTTTTTCCCCATCGCTTTTGTATTTTTGTGTGTTTGTTTTGTTTTGGCAGCCTGAATCCAGCCTCTCTTTGGTTACGTTTATGATTCAATGAACTATAATAATCCAGAAGTAGGTTAATGCAGTACTTAAGCTATGTTGTATGAACAGAGCCATTCCGTCCTAGCTATCTGAGGTCTTACCCCCTTCTCCACATGTTTACGAGCAAATTAATGATGCTTCTGACATAGACAAGAAGAGTGTAATAAAGAAACCAATTATTTGCAAGATTATCTTGGTTTGATTGCCCATAATGCCTCAAGGATCAACTTCAGGAACCAATCAATCAGGTATTTATTGATTCTGAGGAGCATCAGAGAAAAGCCCAGAAAGTGTAAGAATACACCTCCATATGAGATGTGATATTTTTCAGAAGCCCTGCCTTCTCCAATTTGGTGAACCCCAGCAACACCCCAAATCTCTAGCCATCACTGGGCCAACAAGCAATCTAGCAAGGAGTATTACAGGAATTAATGCAATACACAAAACCAGGGCACTAGAATCAAGCAGATTGATTATTGGAATGTTTTGCTCGAGAGCTTAGGATGAACAAAAATGAGAGTCAGCCATTATTTAACTTGACGGACTCAGTGACATACGCCAATCCATATAGGGTATTTTTTGGGGGGGGGGGAGAAGAATGGGGCAAATTTCTATAGCACGGTTGTGTAAATTGGCAGGGCCATTTCTATGAGCCTGAGCACAGCATAACATAAGAAAGCCTCTTGTCATGCAGAAAAGTTCTCCTTTTTTCCAGCCAGTTCTCACTCAGTTTGATGGCCAGCCTTAGCTTCCCATGTCTATATCAAGCTGCGTCTCTATGCACTAATATCTGCAAGGACAATGCATGCTCTTCTGATTCATAATCGTTTATTGAATTGGATTTATGAGCTGTCCAATTCCAATGGGACTCATTTTCCAGGATGCCCAGTTTTGCTTGGCAGGCAGAACACTAAGAAGGAGGAAACTCTCAAGGATCCAAGAAATTGTAATTATTAGCGGAAGTAAAAGTAGGTCGCCGTCATGAAAGAATTCTAGCAACTGCACTATTTCAAGAGCAAACTCTGCTTCCATATTCCTTTGCCTTTCTCTTTCTCTTTCCTGCCCGATGTGAAGATGTGAAGGAAGGACCAATTGCCATCTGTCCCTGGTTTGGGAAATGGTCAGCATTGTCATGGTGTTTTTCACTGGCTAGGTGAGACTACCTCTCACACAAAACGAGCATGGATGGGGACATTAGATCTGCTGCTGCATACTTTTAGCATGCGGAGGGCGAGTGGACACATTTTTTTTTAAAAAAATCCCAGAATGGGTAAATAAGGCTTTGCACCTTTTAACCCCAAAGCATCAGTATGAGGGCAACATCATTCATTATTGGCCATCCTAGTGGGGACTGCTGAGAACTATAGTGTGAGAGCCTCTGGAAAGCAATAGGGATGTTTGCTTGTTGATAAGTTGCTGAGCTATCTCAACAGACATTGGCTCTGGGCTCCACCGACAAGCAAGGTGGATCTGATTGATCCAGCAAGTGGGAGGGTGGGACATCCCTAGGCAGGGGTGAAATTCAAAATTTTTCCCTACCGGTTCTGTGGGCGTGGCTTGGTGGGCGTGGCAGGGGAAGGATACTGCAAAATCTCCATTCCCTCCCCACTCCAGGGGAAGGATACTGCAAAATCCCCATTCCCTCCCCACTCCTGGGGGAAGGATATTGCAAAATCTCCATTCCCTCCCCACTCCAGGGGAAGGATACTGCAAAATCTCCATTCCCACCTGACTCCAGGGGAAGGATACTGCAAAATCCCCATTCCCTCCCCACTCCTGGGGGAAGGATATTGCAAAATCCCCATTCCCTCCCCACTCCTGGGGGAAGGATATTGCAAAATCTCCATTCCCACCCCATTCTGGGGCCAGCCAGAGGTGGTATTTGCCGGTTCTCCAAACTACTCAAAATGTCCGCTACCGGTTCTCCAGAACCTGTCAGAACCTGCTGAATTTCACCCCTGCCCCTAGGGAATGTCAGGACTGTAAACTCAATTACAGATACAGATTAACAGAGTTGGAAGGGACCTTGTAGGTCATCTAGTCCAACCCCCTGCCCAAGCAGGAGATCCTACAACATTTCTGACAGATGGTAGTCCCTCCCCCCCCCAAAAAAAATCTCAAAGGTGGCAGTGGCACCTTTATAAAGCCACCTGCGGTGTTGAACTACTCTGGATCCTGAATGGGCTTCTGCTCAACTGCATGGCAGGCGGAAATTCAACAGGGATCCTTTTGTCCCCGAGGGCTTAATCATACAATGTTCCTCATTTTTGCCCTCTCCTGAGCCCGGATGCCTGCTTGCGCCTCCCACCCCACACACGCTGTCTTTCCATCGGACACTCCACCCCACGCCAACCCCCGGCATACCTACGCCTTGTTTGCTAACTCGCGGGGAACTCCCGCTTGCCTTCCAGGAGAAGCCTAGCCATAACCCTAATCTACCCAGAAGATTACTTCTGAGTAAACAGAAACCTGCTGCTCGAAGGCAGGAAGGGCAGCGTGGGGCACCTGACGAAATGAAATGAAGCAAACGGAGGAAAGCCCCTTACCCCTAAACTTACCCAGCTAGGCAAGTCAGCCTGTATCCCTCCGAGTCCCGCCCCCCTCCTTTCCTAGCCCCTCCCTAAGACTGCGAAGGGACCGCGACTCCTGAATCCTTTCAAGCGGGCGAGTCCATCGATTCTGGCGCTATCCGTCTGGAGGAAAATGAGATTTGAGGGCGTCCCGAGCCGCCAAAGGACCCCAGGCAGGGAAGAACGGTGATCTTCCCCGAAGAACCGGGGCGAAGCAGCCTGTTTTGCCCCATTGTGATTTCTCTTCCTTTCAAAAGACCCCGGGACAGAGTCCCATCACTTCCAGTCTAGAGAGGTAAGCGCCCCGCTAGAAGATGCTTTGTCGACACGTGTTGGAAGGCTCAGACATATCTGGCTGTGAAGGAAGGTTGGGAACCTAGGACCCAGCTCTCGAAGGGGAAAAACGATTGAGATTGAGATTCACAGATTGGGCTGAATTGTTTATGGATTCATTATTCGGTGGCTTGTCTTCATTTGGAGGCTTTAAACGAAACCGATGTACCAGTGAGAGGCCCTGGATTTGTTGATGTGTATATCCATCCACTGCTTATAAATAACCTTCCAAGAATTTCTGAGATGGTTACAAGGCAAAGAAATCGTCCTCACAACAGCCTTGCCAAGTAGGATTAGGTTGAGGTGAAGAGAAGGAAAGGGAGGAAGGAAGGGAGAGGTTAAAGAGAGAAGGATACCAAGCATTGGAGATAAGAGGAGAGATTTGAACTGATAGTTCCCAGCTGTGCAAAACGGATCCCTATTGAAGGGTACCTTGGGATTCACAATGACTTTTGGGGAGATGTTTGAGTCTGGGCCGGATAACCCCAAGATAAGTGGTGCCCCTTATTACTGTCCACATTCTGTATCGAAAATGTTCCTCCTTATTAAGGAGTGTCATCAGACCAGAATATCACTGATCTGGGATAGTTCTGAAATAATCTTCCCATTGTGGCTTTCCATTTATTTATTTATTTTTAATTTTTTTTATTTCTCAAGCGTATATAATGTATGATTACAGACAAAGTATAAACAAAGTATAAACAAAGTATAAGCATGGTTATGAGTACATGATATTTTACGAATACATGGGGACGTTAGGACAAGGGACGGTAGGCACGCTGGTGTGCTTATGCACGTCCCTTACAGACCTCTTAGGAATGGGGTGAGGTCAACGGTAAACAGTCTAAGGTTAAAGTTTTGGGGGTTTGGGGAAGAAACTACAGAGTCAGGTAATGTATTCCAGGCATTTTTTGTCAGACTCCCCCCCTCCCCCCTGCTTTTTGAAAATAGTGTTGGGCACAAGTTGGAAAAAATACGTAAAAGGAATTACAGGCAGGTGGTAACCAGGTATCTTTGCTGCCAGTATGGATTCACACAGGCATCCATTCTGATGTGTATCAATGGTGACAGTCTCTGCTCACCCCCCATGTAATGCAACTCCCCATATTGTTCAACCTGGAGGGCAGGGAATGTCTTCTGAATGCACATAATGGACATGCCCTGAAGAAGGAACTCGTAGGTAAATATTAAACGGTGAAGTTTGTTTTCATAATTCTTGGGTGGAGTTATCTTACTGTAGAAAGCAACTGCCTTTCTTTGGATTTTTTTTTATTTTTTTTTTTTGCTGTTGACCTTGTCAAACACCAATGAAATAGTTCAGATTCATACGAATCGTATCTTGGGTTCATTTGTTTTGTTCCTGCCTAATACTAAGACACAATAATGGCTGTTTATCATTTATCCCATTCTATATCCAGGAAACATAGAATAAGTAAGTGAACATTCCCAGTCTGATAGACTGAGAATACAGTTCCCAGAAGTTCAAGCCAGAAATTGGCCAAATTGGCAGGGGATTCTGGAAAGATCAGTCCCAATACATCAGCAAGAATGGGATTGAGGAAAATTGGTTTTGGCTTTGGAAGGCAGCAGAGTTGAGGAAGATTGCCTTCCTGGTGTAATATATTTCTTCTTCTTCTTCTTGTGCCATATCCATTATCGGACGTTGGCGATCATGTTGGCGATCCTATTTTTATCAACAGCTGCACAAAAAAGTGCTGTTGAGTTTTGTCCAAACCAGTCCCTTAGATTTTGAAGCCATGATGTTCTTATTCTGCCTGAACCTCGTTTGCCTTCGATTTTTCCTTGGAGGATTAAGTGAAGTATGCCGTATTTTTCTGGGTGTCACATCACACGTCCAAAATATTCTAACTTTTGCTTTTTTATGATTTTGATGATTTCCCTTGCCTTTCCCAGGTGGCTTATCACCTCCTCATTAATATATAATTTGGTCTTTGCAAAATGACACGTGTCAAATGGATGTGAGTTGGATGCTTTTAATTCCTATCAGCTCACAGATAGCTCCCAATTTGAGGAGCCTCTTGCAAGAATGTTTTGGGAATGTTGGGAATCTGGACTTTACCTGGCCCTGGTCATAGGAAGAAAGGGTGAGGGAGGTAACCATAGATGGCAAGCTATTTTTCCATAATGTCCTGAACAAATACTATCTTCAGGTAGTTGCAAGATATTTAGTTAGTGGCTTAACATCCAGAGCTGGTGGAGGATTATGGGCAAAAATCAGTGTAGAACCCTATTTGACTGATGTGGTCCCAGCACATAACTCCCCCCCACCCCAATTGATGCAGACCTCCTCCAGGCTTAGTCCAAAAAGTGGATGAGATCTTTTTCCCCCAGTACAGGATGAATTGCTCACAATCCTGGAACATATGAAAGTTTAAATTAGACTTAGAATAACTTTATTGTCACTTTGAATGTACACTGATCGGCATACATTAAAATGAAATTCCGTTGCATACAGCTCTCAAAGGGCCTCCACCTCCAATATACACTACATAAACATGACAAAATAAATAAATAAATACAAAATTATGCATATACCCACCTATATGATATGACACGGAAAAACAACACAGTCTAGTTCGGATGTATAAATGTACATGGCGAGAAAAATAAATCTTGCGAGTTTACCAGATGGATGGCATAGGGAACAAAGCTGTTACAGATTAAATTAATGGACCACTCCAGAGAATTCTCATGCAAAAGGGATTAATTGGGAAAGGAACCTTAGAAAACATAACTAAGTACCTTTTAGCATCTTTAAGAAATTTTTTTAACAGAATAACAGAGTTGGTAGGGACCTTGTAGGTCATCTAGTCCAACCCCCCCCGGCCAAGCAGGAGACCCTACCCCATTTCTGACAGATGGCAGTCCAGTCTCTTCTTGAAAGCTTCCAGTGATGAAGCTCCCACAGCGTCTGAAGGCAACTTCTGTTCCATCGTTTGATTGTTCTCACTGTCAGAAAATTTCTCCTTATTTCCAGGTTGAATCTCTCCTTGATCAGTTTCCATCCATTGTTCCTTGTCTGGCCTTCAGGTGCTTTGGAAAGACTAACAGTCTTACTGTTGCATGAATGTCAGGCATTGCAGGCCACTTTATTTGATGCATGGGGTACAATCCTGAAAGAGCAACTTAAATATAAACAGTGGTTGGGGAAAAAAAGGGAGGCGGGGAAAGGGAGAAAGAATTTCCAAGTGGCCATTAGGAACTAAGTAATCTTACACAGGCATTTATAAACTGAGGAGCTGGGATATTTTGTCGAATGCAAATGTAAACAAATGAATGCACTTGCACGAAACATTTAACCTGGTCCTTTATTAACCCATAGTCTTGGTTTGTCTGATGAAGACTAAAGCTAGCTTCTAGTTTAGTTCATTTCCTACTGGCTACACCCATGTTGTTTTCTTGGCACTATATAAGGAACTATAAACAGACCAAAGGTTTATATGAACTAACTTACATCGTCGGCTTGTGCAAACACAGCCACTGGAAATTGAACAGACCTGACTTATTTAGCCATGGTTAAAACTCTTAATGAATTTTAACTTCACTAATGTCCCGGAAGCCTGTTTTTGTAATGCTTTCATTCAAGGCCATCTTGAGGATGGTGATGGGGCTAGCTGGATCTCGGCCACCAGTTTTTGGATACCACTATGTCTGCTCATTCTTTGCCACAGCTTTGTCCGACCTGAGCACTTTTCAAAGGGCTGATTTCAGCTCCCAGAATTCCCCAACCAGCAAGGATCACTGCCAAGAATCCTGGGAGCTGAATTCCATACACTGGAACAAAATTTCTCAAGCATCTTAAAGTTCTCAAGGTTGAGAAACACTGCACTGGAAGATGTCCAGCTCATAAGAGTTTGGATCATTAATCCAATGTAAAGTGTAGCAAACCTTAAGTCTGTAGAGATTCTCAGTCATCCGGGTCCTGGTTGTCCCAAAGGTGCTTTTTCAGGAGGCAACTGGACTGTCTTGTTTTTTCTTTTGAAGACGTTTCGCTTCTCAGCCAAGAAGCTTCTTTCTTTCTTCAGCTCAAAAGAAAAAAACAAGAAAGTCCAGTTGCCTCCTGAGAAAGCACCTCTGGGACAACCATGACCTGGATGACTGAGAATCTCTACAGACCTTTAGCTATACAACTTGGGATGAACACCCTTTGAATGGTGTGGGGAGTAGGAATGGATTTCCAGAGGAAAAAATGGCAGACTACAGGAACCAGGAGCACCACTCAGATGACTCTGAGGACACAGATAAACCTCCAAGTTTATCAAGGACCTTCAACGACCCTTTAAAAGAATGCAAATGATCAGCTGTCTGCAAGGAGTATAAATCCTTCCATTCCCCACTATCCTGCCAGAGCTGAAGAAGCTTCTTGGATGGGAAGCGAAACGTCTTAAAAAGAAAGACGTTTCGCTTCTCATCCAAGAAGCTTCTTTCTTTCTTCAGCTCAAAAGAAAAAACAAGTAAGTCCAGTTGCCTCCTGAAAAAGCACCTTTGGGATGTAGCAAACCTTGTGTTAGAGAAATCTTTACGTAGACTTCTCCAATACAAGGTTTTTGTATTACTCTTTTAAGTAACACAAAAACTCTTGCAATAAGTAATACAAGTCTTACACTTTTGTAAGACTCTTTTAAGAGTCTTAAAAGCAGTTCTTTGCACTCTTCTAATTTCCCATTTCCACATCAAGCCCGATGATGAGATTAAAAAGGATAAAAGGGAACATAAATCTTCCAAGCTGCTGACCCCCCCCCCCCACCAGCAACTGACACTTGATCTGAAAACTGAGCAGGTAGCAGGGTTTCTTCATTGATTCTTCTCCATTATGGTGTGATGTATTGCATTTCTGTTCAAAAAAGAGTAATGGCTAGCTAGGCACATATTTTTTTTAAAATACAGATTAGTGTCTTCTAATTGTTTGGATTAGTCTATTGTTTGCTTTTGAGAGTGCTATGAAGTAGGCTACCTTCATGAATACAGGTAGCCCTCGACTTGTGACCATAATTGAGCCCCAAATTTCTACTGTTAACTGAAACATTTGTTAAGTGAGTTTTGCCTCATTTTACGTCCTTTTTTTGCCATACCTGTTAAGTGAATCGTTGCAGTTTTGAAGTTGGTAACCTGGTGGTTAAGTGAATTCCCCATTGACTTTGCTTGTCAGAAGGTCACAAAAGGTGATCACATGACTTTGGGACACTGCTACCGTCATAAATATGAGTCAGTTGCCAAGTGTCTGAATTTTGATCACGTGGCCATGGGGATAATGCAACAGTTGTAACTGTGAAAAAGGGTCATAAGTCACTTTTTTCAATGCCTTTGTAACTTCGGTCACTAAATGAACTGTTGTAAGTTGTGGACGACCTGTAAAAACCCAAGTTTGACTTCAACCCACTAGCAAAATTTCAGATCTCATTCAATTTCCAGCGTATTAACACTGTTCCTGATGCAACTCAGCAGAAAGGAAGCTATCTTACCTCTGTTCAGAATCTTGGTCAGCCTAGCTTGGGCTGGGCTGATCAGTGATGCTTCTTTTGCAGTGCAGGCTGTTTTTCCAGCTCAGCTGGAGAATTCTAAGAAACAGAAATTTTAAAAGTTAAAGAAGTAGAAACAAAGGGGTGGTGGTGGTGGAAAGTAGTGAATTCTAACTTCTTTCAATGCAAGTGGGGGGGGGGAAACACCTTACAACCGCAACCTGTTCTAAAAGTTGCAAGCCATTTCCGTAATGGCAAAGTCATTCTAATCCTCAAAACCTAAAATCAAACTTTCATTTCATTCAGTTTCAAGTACAAAATCCAAAAGTGTTTTCCAAATGGAAGCAAAACTAGATATTTTTTCTCTTTAAATTAGAACAGTCAATTGTGCCATCTCTGCCGACTCCATCACCTTTCCCATCCATTCTTTCCTTGTAGGAATTAAAGCATGCACATTTCCAGGACTGCTAAAGCTCATGACTTTCAAGATCCCTTCCAATTCCAACATTTTGTTCTATGTTCTATGCCTCTTATGGCAAAGCACTGCAAAGCAGTATTTTCCCTCCATTGGCTGTGAGTTCGATCCTAGGTAGAGGCAGATATTTCTCTCTCTGAGCACCATGAGAATATATCTACTGAACAAAACTCTGCATTGGCGACAGGAAGGGCATCCAGCCAGTAAACACTCTGCTAGCTCCATTCAGTTGCCCAGACTCCACCCCGCAAGCCACAAGGGATTATGGGGTCGTTAAAAGAAGATTTGATGAAACATACTTGTGTGCCTTTTCCATAACAGCTCCTGTGGAGCATTCCTGTCCAGGATCCGCAGATCCTTACCTTCTGGAAAGCCATAAAGGGCTGGCTTTCCCCTCCAGGTACAGGATAGGGTGAAGTTGGAGCCCAAGAATTGTATGATCTGATGGACTGGTGATGATAAGTCAGAAGCATGGTGTTCCCTTGTTTCTGGGTTTTATCAGTATTGTGAGCTTGTTCTACCTGTTGGGCAGTCACGTAAATCTTTTAAATGAAACTACTGTGTTTAGTTTTGCTGATTCAATCACTTTAAATCTGAAATATACTTGATAAGAAACTCACCCAATTCCATGGATGCAGTTTGGGACAATTGTCTCCAGTGGCATTGTCTTAAACAAACAAACAAGCTCGAGCATATTGCTAATTCTTAGCTTAGTCCAGTAAATTCCCACTGACATCTTTCTAAGAAAAACATTTGAGTGAATTGAGACTTTCTTTTTAATTAATGTTCTGGGATGGGGAAGGAACTCATTTGGATTTTCCCATCAGTCAACCAAAATAGGAAATAATTCATTATACCTGCTCCTTCTTCTATCTTGCTTTCATCAAATGCATCATAATGGTCCTTTTCTCTAATTGAATTACACCCATTGTCTTTGCGTAATTTTGAAAAGAAATTATAAGTGAAGAAATGACATGTTCCAAAGTCATTAGTTCTAATGATTTCCAGTATAGTGTAGGGACTGGGGGGCGGGGGGAAGCAGGCAATTAAAAAAATTATGTGGCTTGGTGATCATCCAACAATATGAATTAGTTCTGGGAAATATTACTATTGAGAGTGAATGATAGAATTGCTTTCATTTGGATCATCATTTTTCTAGGAAAAAGTCTTTCCCCAACCCCCATGCTTTCTTGGGATGATGGGTCTTGTAGTCCAATGCAGTTGGAAGACCCCAGGTTGAGGAGAAATGTGAGAAAAGAGGCAGGTTTTGGCTCACTCCTCAATCTATGTCAGGGGTGTCAAACTCAATTTCATTGAGGGACGCATCAGGGTTGTGTTTGACCTCGGGGAGCCAGGGTGGGCATGGCCAGGGTGGGCATGGCCAGCTCAACGTCACTTGTGTCGGTGGTGCCTGTGGTGGCCTGAGCGCTCTGCCAGCAAAAACGGGTTCCCATGCTCCATTTTTGCCTGTGATGGCCTCCTGCAACCCTCTGCCAGTGAAAACGGAGCTCGAGAGGGCCGCCCATGGCCCTTGCAAGCTCCGTTTTTTCTGGCAGAGGCACCGCGGCTGGTCCTTTGTTGTTCCAGGGTGGCCCCACAGGCCAGATCTAAGGAACCCACGGGCCTTGAGATTGAAACCCTGATCTATGTAGAGAAGCTTGATGAGTTGGCGAGTAAATACTATGGATGTTTTGAAGACAACCTGAACCACAAGCCAAACAAACACACTTTAACCTATTGCAATATACAAACCCAGTCAGTGTGGTTAGTTTAGGATTCAGCATATTAGATGGAACTAGAAAAGAGGCTCATTTGGTAATCAAATGACGAAGGTTATTAAATACAACAAAGACGACAGAAATGTCTTTTTCTGTCATTCCTTCTCCCTTTAATCAAGCAGAAACCAAAGAACCCCAGAATCTCCAGAAGATCTAAAGAAAAGGTAAGCAGTGCTGGTTGTAGATTGCAGGAGATCCCATAGGTGAGTGGATCTTAGCGGGTCTCCCCTTATTGCCACTTCCATTATTTAGATACCCTCCTCTTTTGTCCTCAGTCTGCACAAAGCCCACTTAATGGGAGCCTCCATCACGAGATGGAGAGATACTCCATCATATCACTATTGCATGCTGAGAATAGAATAGAATAGAATAGAATAGAATAGAATAGAATAGAATAGAATAGAATAGAATAGAATAGAATGGAATGGAAT